>JAULKO010085602.1:0-10094 GCA_032356045.1 Mediaster aequalis | reverse complement strand
ACGACAATCACACGATTTCTCAGTTTTGTGACCTGAGCATGACTTTTCTGCTTGATGTCGACGGTTCCGTCGCAGCGAAAGCAAATCGCAGGTCGACCTGAGGGCAGCTTTATACGTTTTAAAAAACGGGCCAGACCAGCGCGCGCGCATACACCGTTGAAACATCACATCCGTGGTACATGTTACAAGACATGTAAAATAACTCCCTCGATCACTCATGCACGAAGTACATACACTCCTTCTATACATCAAACTCAGTGTCCAGTTTACGTAAAGGAACTCTTCTATTATCTCATGGAACTGCGTTTTGTAGCAACATATGCGATTTGTCAAGACATGTTATGAATTATTACCAAAGATGCACTTTGCAAGTTTGAATAATCCATAAGATTAATTGCACACTGCGTTGGTCATTGTACTTCTACACCGCCGTACCATAAGTGTCCAAGTTGTCCTTGCTCAACCATATTTTCACACCAGCATCAATTAATAATACTTCAAAAAACCACAGGCCCAGACACGGCTGTGAGCTGCAGAGTCTCCCGATTTGACTTTAGATTTGGGAACGAGAAGCGGGAAACCTTTTTTATGAGTTTAACCCAACCAAAAGAGCCCAGGCGCTTTATTTCAAGTCAAACACGCTAGATTAATTGCTACGATTATTCATGAAGTTTCACCTAACACGTTTCTTTAAAAAAAATTGATATCGGAGTACAATGTGGCTACTTTTCAATAAAAAAATAAAAAATCATGGCTGAAAATCGATTACCTGCAATAGCCTCCAATCTGTCCCCAAATAAGACATGCATGCAGAACCGTGAGTAACTTTCCAATAGAAAAATACTTAAGAAAGGCGACAGTTTTAAATGAACGTCTTCATCTATTGAACATGAAGAAGACGTCATTACTCAGATCAGGTGCCACTGTCTTTACAGTGCTTTGACTTGAAACTGCAATTCTTCCACACCAATCACCTGGACGAGCATATGCGCGTTTTTTCACATAAAGGGCAATACAGCAAACACGTACAGGCCTAATTCCCCATCCATTCTTTTGATTAGAGTTTGTTTCTTGGATGACAAGTAGGTTCTCGATATCGAATGTAGAGGAAATGTAATGCATCTATCAGTCTTCTACAGTAAGTACCAATAACCGTGAACCACTTTAAACTAGTTACAACAGGAACCAAGCCGCGTGCTGATAAAATGAGCGCTCCAACGACAACCAATCGTACCATTCAATTACGGTCACGTGTTGACCCGCAACCAATCATCTCCTGATTCGACAAGCAGACGATCGTCGGATGAAAGTAAAACAAAAAAAACCAAAAGCCAGTGTCTCACCATATCCATCAAAATCAAGTATGATCTTGGTTTTACATCCATCAAAATTATACCGGGTATGTTGTCCTCAAAGATAATTATAGACGTGCACGATCCATACGACAAGTGTCTTATATTCGTTATACTGGCCGTGATTGGAACGCACCGGCAAATTTAATCGAGGAAGGCACTGGAACACGCTGCCAAACAGTCACGAACTACATGTGATCAAGAAGAACAACGATTAATCAAAAACGTATTTCAGTCAGTTTTCCAGAGCACTTGAATCTGTCATGTTCTGCCTTGATATTATTGGGTCACGAGAGTCTGGACTTCACACGTTCTGGCTAATTACTAAAAAAATGTAAATTGCACGTTCAGGTTTTTAAGATTTGGTTCAGAAACTATCACATGTAAACTGCCGGTAAAAGCTATGTTCCTCCTTCACCTGACGGAATTCGAAGTGATCCCAGTTTTTTTCTGTTTTGTATTAGACTATACACAAACATCTGACTTCAAGGACTTGTCATGCAAAACAACAGAAATTAACTAGTGTGATTTGTTGGTTTTTCGACAGCAAATTATAGCAACAAAGCCTAAACAGTGGTTTGAAAGGTTTTTTGTGGCACACACTACAACATGAAATAGACCGACAACAAAATGATTAGCTTGTTATGGGCAGAAATGTGTCCAACCGCCACATACTACAAATTATTGGTTGTTCCAACTAATTACAGCCAATCTGTTTTTAGAGTATGGAAAGTAAGATAATATAAGGATTATATATCTGCACCCGCTGCGTTGGGAAAAATCATGGCGGCATGAAGTGAAGCTGACCGAGTCATGTCAGAGTTCAGTGCGCACAAAACACCTCGGAGAAGCTCGGTACAGACAGCTGTTTGGTTTAGGGACATTATCACCCGTCGTTTTCGACAACAATTGATTTAACTTTAAGTAGTGCAATACCCATAGCAACCAAAAATCTGAAGTTGGCAATTAGCTAGTCACGACAAAAGGAGGCTGTTCACCTTTCCCCACACATCCGTTTGTCATCGGATTCTCATGTGCCCATCCAATCCCTTCCCCTGTCGCCACGTTGCGTAGCAACATCCAATGGACGTGAAGAGCTGTGCCTGGATTAGAAGAAAATGTTCCTCCCTGGCTCTTGAGATGCATCGCGAGCCTCGAGCGCCGTGATCGCAGTGATAAGGCCCAGACAGGAGAGAAGTGCATCACTCAGCGGAAAGATACGCTAATCGCGCAAATTGAACAGGTTGTTGGACGGGCAAAGGGGTATTGCCAATTAAATATCGATTCTCGATTTCTGAGTGTATTTTCATCTTTAAAAAATAGCTCTAGTCCATATGCACGAATTGTATAAAATGTAGAACGTGGAATGTAGGACTAATTCGATATAATTATAATACCTTCCTTTAGGCCAAGTAAAAAAAAATGTTAAGCGTCCAACCTTTTCCAAAAAAAGAAGGGGAAGCCCTTTTTTAATAGATATTTTGTCCAACATGGCGGCCGACGTTTCTTCAAGCATGGCTACCTGTTTTTCCCAACGACGGTCGAGTCTACCAGATTGATTCAAAACACAAAATGGATCGACTGATCGACTAATTTAATTATTTCTTCCTTTCGCACTTTTTATGGATTTATTTGGAGGAAAGAAAACATGCGACCTCTAAAAAAGAAAACGGGCGGGGACGCTTAAAATGTATCTATTTTACTTGATCTGACCGCGAAAGTCTTGTATTTCTTACCAAACACCAATGAGCAGGTGGCTTTTAGTGAACCAAACCCAACACTGACTTTCAGGACGCGGGAGGTTGACCATTTTGAATTCCACCCAAGTTGCTTGTTCAAAAGCATTTGGTTAATGCACACCATGGACGTCTAACACGGGGAAGAATCAAGAATTCAGTCCCCGCTGCATGCGTCAATACGTTTATATTACGCTGCGGCTCGGAGGTTGATAATAAACCCAGATAATCACAATAAAGTCGCGGCAGAATCCCAACCTACGATACGCAGATAAACATATATCTTGAGACATCACACGTACACTTCCGACCGACGCTACCGACATCACAGACATTCGACGGTGAGCGAGGTTACAATCTACTGGTTGTCTGCAACCGCTTTCAGATTTGTCACGACGCTATCTGTGACCATTGTGATTTATTTTATGAAAATTAGCTTGGCTTAATAAATCCTGAATGTTAAATCGAACGTTGAGAACGGATACTGTACTGTCTTGTATATTATGACATAAGGCAGTACTGATTAATGCTTAATATATCCAGAAATCGCCGACCTAAAAGCGTAGTAATGCCACACGTAGTTCCGCATAAAACCTACCTTTAAATTACCCCCATCGCCGTATAGAAAAACAACCAAAGTCATAATCTGGAAAACTTCCAGAGAACAAGCAATTACGGAGAGTAGGCATAGGCGTGAGTTGGAACAAAATAGAAAAAGGAATAGAACCGCACTTCAGTTTTAAAAGGCACTCAACAATTTACATTATCTCTGTGTTGAGTTCCGAGGCACCTGTTTGCAACGAAAATTCCGAAGGATGATGGTTCCATGGCTGGCCTCTCAATGACGAAAAGGACGCGATCATGACAGTCCTTACCGCTGAACTGCCCTGCTGTCGACAGGTTTTTTGTAAGGTCAAGTTTGACATGTCTGATGGCTTAAACCCCACTTTAGGCTTTAAAGGGAAACAACACGTCCTGGGTACGGTATTATGAATGCACGAGTATCATACGTAATTGCTGGAATAATGTGAAGAAGCTTGTGCGATAATATGCAGCATCGCACGCGGACGGGCATTAATTGATCACATGCCTCGGCCAGTGGGGTTCAATGCCACGGGCCGGCCTGGCCAGCCGTGACAGCCCAAGGGCAGGGCATGAAAGGCAAGGCCGCGGGAACGGTAGATAGACCCCAACAGGTCGAAAACATGATGAAGTCTGGTCATGGATTCTTAGAAGCATAATCAACTGTTTGAAAATAAATGTCAGTTTATGTGAATGCGGCATATAATAGGTACCCTAAACGAACAAATTGGTGTTAATTATATAGCGTAACACAAAATATATCCGGATAAATATTCAAGAAAAAAGTCCAGATAAAAATGTAATGTTTAGGAAGACAAGCCCACAAGGTATGCGACTATGCGAAGTAGTGTGCACTTTGGCATTTCTCAGTAAAGTCCCCCTTTCTGCATTTGCAGGGTGAGACCCAAAAAAAATCTCATCAAGGTGGCAACTCCAACAAAAACCAAAGCTCGGCAGCTTGTTTTGTTTTTCAAACCAGTAAAAAGATAACCAAAAAAAATTAATTTCCCTCAGATCTAAATTTAGCATACACACCGTGTCGGCTGTTTTAACAGCGCAGTGTGATAGTATAGAGCATGACGTGGTGCTTGCCTTCTAAAAAAAAAAGTCCAAGGCAAAACTGATGCCAGTCTGATGCTGTTGCGACAGAACCGCTGGTTACTTCGTGTTTCGATTTACAAACAGATATCGCAAAACACATATAGTATTTATCCAATGTGGTCCTCCACTATTATAACAAGCAACGATAGCAGTAGATTACCCAAGTAGCCTACCCGGGGTCAAATTTGCCGCGGGCATTTTTTCTAGATCAACGGGGAGGAAATACAATTGGCTCAACATTTTACTGCACAACTCCAATCTCAAACAGGGCACCCAGGAGCACAGGTCCGGCTAGAAGGCACGTGCCCACCTCCCCCCCCCCACCCTCCCCGTGCCCCCAGATGCCACTGAGTTTACCCTTGAATTGCCCAGGGGTGAGGGACGGCACAATGTAAAGATAAGCCACATCCGCTTCGTGTCAGTTTCGTGCTCTGACCCCGTACTTTGTCTTTTAATCAAAAGCTTTCCCTTCTCAAGTAGCAGCTGGACCCTGAAAAAATAACAATCATGATAAAACCTACCGAGGTCGGTACTATCGACGTGACAAGTGGCAAACTTAAAGGCCAACTACTCTGAGGACTGGATAAAAGGAATTACATTTTTGGTAAATGCAGACATAATGGGCAAACCAGATCCCATACTTAGGAACCAGATTTTAACCCAACCGCCGGGTGCCCTCCGGTTTCCGGCGGTTTTTGCCGGGGTTGTCTTGTGATCTATAATGAACCTCATTATAAGGGTCAGTGCACACCTCAGTGGTATGTCAGATGGTTTCTGCCTGGCCCTGGAAGTCCAAAGGCCAAACAAAGAGATCAATTAAGTGTACCTTAATCCCCACTAATCCTGCAGTTGCAGCAGCTCGCTACACAATGGCAGGACTGGAGTATAGTTTAATTCCGCTCCAGCTAATCCTCTTAATCTTATTGTTTATGGTGTGGCTACCCTGGCGTAGTCCTCCAGAGCTGTTTACTGATTTTAATGATTTTGTGGGCCAGGCAGGATGACCTTTTGCATATGCCAATATATGCACCACTGTAGCCTGGCCTATTGAAAATGCTCACAGACTGGAAACCCGGCGAGTACATGTACACGGCGGTTGGGTAGAAATGTTGCCCCTTGATTTGGGGGAGTATTTCGCAATGTCGCCCCATTGTCTACCCATAAGTCACTACTTAGCACGACAGAGACATGTCAAGCATGAATAATCAAACAACATCAAAGGGGTTCATTTCAAACACCGAGAAAGGTGCTTGTGAAGGCATCGAGTATTCATGCTGGTATCTGTAATAATGAGCGATGTGACATCAGATGTAATTATCCCATTCCACGACCAGCTGATACCGTCCAGCTTATTGCTGTGACTGTAACACCTCCGAGGGGGACAACGCCCCTTCACACTGCCCTAGCTTGGCGACTCGCTTTCAAACGTTGTGACTTCCATAGTCCAATCGAGGTGTGAAATGCATCCCGACGTGGGGCTTAAACTATAATAATAACATCGCACAGCGGGGTGCTAATTTGATACCATTGTTATGACAAGGACTCGCTTGATAGCGTAAAATTAACAACGCGGCGAGCCACCAGAAATACAATAGTACGGAATGAATACAGTTAATCAAGATTATTTTCAAACTCAAGGTGTCATCATTATGATTAATTTGTTTTTCCGTATTATATACGCCTGAAATTAATTACACGCCCGGGAATAGTATAAGCAAGTTAACAAGGGCCATGCACCACCTTTATTTCTGGAGGGGTACCGGGCAGGATGTTCTGTTAATAAAGTTGCAATTATACTTGGAAATTCTAGATGTCGAGAGTTGCAGGTAGCGCGCAGTCTGAGTATCATCCGTGCGACGGAGCCCATGCTCCGAAACGAACGTCTGATATTATGTGTGCATGCAAATTTTATGCGACAAAAAGAGACGTTTGCTATGAACCCTTTTTTAACAGTAAGTTTGCCAAAGAAAAACAAACTTGAAAAGATATGGAAAACACAAACAAAATGTAGCACGTGGGATTGGAACCAGGAGCACCGGGTCATAAAATGCACCGAGCTACCGTAGCTGTTTGCTCAAATCGGTTCTCTGAATTCTTATAGTCTAAATAGTAAAGATGACAGTGACGTCATAGTATAGCGCCCTCTGTTGTTACTTACAAAAAGTGGTGCAAACTAATTTAGCTTCCCGGCCACCAGCGGCATGTTTTCGACTATGGCAGACAATCCAACTCACCCCACCCCCAACTCTCCCAACCCCCCCCCCCAACACAAACCAAAAAAATTCACCCCCAACAAAAATAATAAAAACAAAACAAATATAGGCCATGGTTCCCAATTTCAATATATGTGCTCTCCGGCTCCCCGAAATTACAATGTAGGCCTGTTCTAGTTCCCCGGCCGATTGTTTCAAAACGCGAAACTCGGCATCTTCCGGAGTTTACATCGTCGGTTGTACGCGGGTGAAACACCCATATAAACGGGAGATGACACTGAACCAGTGGCGTGTCCGGGTTTTGGGTCCGGGGGGGGGGGCAAAATCACAAACATTTCTGAAAAAGTGACCCCAATTTTTTTTCGCCCGGAAAATAATTTCAAAAGCGGGGGGCGGGGGTTAATACCGGTTGTGATGGGGTGCATGCCGCTTTCAATTTCTTTTTTTTTAAATTGGGCAAAATGTGTCGCCGGGGGGGACAAGGGGCAAGTCCCCCCCCCCATGGATACGCCACTGCACTGAACCATTTCCAATTGTTACAGGGGTTTGAACACCGTGTCGAGATGCCGCTGGGATCCCCTTCCCGTTTTGTTGAGATTAATTAACGCAAGGCCTTTGCATACAGCCGGCGCCAACAAAGCAGGGACTCATCACTGGTTTTCACATTAGGGGCGAACTGATTAAAACCGGTCAGACGCATCATCTGTGGACGCATGCAGTTATTAATTAAAAGTTCATATTAAACTCAGTGGTTCGTGTCAGGACCATTGATAAACACGGTCATAAACAGGCATTGTGTTACCTCCTACCTTCTGCTGTTATTGCTAGATTAAATTCATTAACCACTACGCAGTTGAAAATCTCATGTCACGAACGTTATTCCACATGAGAGTTAAATAAACCACTTGAACTGAAGAATACGACAGCCTGAAGTAGGGGACTCCACGTTGATAGCAATAAAATAAAAAGAATGCTTTGGATTCCTCGGCGTTGATTGTGTGGGCAAGAACACACTGGCTGCGTCAATTGTAGTTTAAACCCATGAAGCTATTAATTGACTTATTACAACAGAAACACGTGTGGGTCTGACTTACCTGAACGGCATTCCCTGCAGTAATTACCACGTCCCTCGATCGCTGGTGCCTTTGTAAAACTAGCCAGCGCGCCACAGCACAGGTTGATGGTGGAACACAATTTCTGTATAACTCAGAAAGTGCATGCACTGATGTAGCCACTGTGTACTGGCCACAGGCTCTCCTCCATATAGGCGTAGAAACTGCGTCAGCACATGCTCTTTAGGGCAGACTAACGTAGCGAATCAATCGTTCCCCAAATCGACAAGTGAACACACATGCACCGTTGCTGTCGTAGACACGTTTAACGATTAGGTCTAACTTTACGAGTTTTAAGGCAAAGCGACAGTCCCACTGTCTGAACTGCGGGCGGGAAGGTCCTTCCTAATCACTGGTGCCCGAATTTTGTTCAGTGAGGTCAGTCGCCGATCTCAAGTTAGACATACTTATCCAGTGGTCAAATAGGATTAGCCCGCAGCTCTCCACACGGAACTTGGTGTGCCTAAATATTGGCCGCCTGTCCCCGTTTAAGTGGCGGCTCGCGCGTTACAGCATGGAAACCAGTGTCGGAGATGAGGCGATACAGCGACCTGTACCGTTCGATCATCGTGGAGGCTTCGGCCCAATCAGAGCAAACAGATCACCCTTGGTTCGTGCGCAACATTCCGGTGATACACTGCACCTGGCAACGGATAACTATATACGGGGCAGCCGGGAGCAAACATGCTTGAACTTTGCATTGAACTAGATCATGAAGATCATTGTGGCAATTACGATACAGGTGGATCTTTGGTTAACCGTGGCTGGGATATATCACAAAATGACAATAGATCATGACAACACGTCTCGTCTTTCTGAATAGGGTGAGGCCTTCTCAGACAGTTGCTATATTAAAGTTGCCAAATTCTGTTCAGTGGCATGCTTTCATTGTGCATGAGAAACACTTAATTTGACTGTGTGACCGACGACAGAGGCATACCTGTTTGCAGTTGTAAGCCACTGACTATGTGCATAGTATTTCCATTACGGGAAGAATAAGCGGAGACGTTTGTCAATTTTAATTCTTAAACATAAGACGGTCTCTCTGTAACTTGTTCGACTTTAAAGATACACTGTCCGTGCTAATTTCGAGTTTCACCACGAAAAATGAATTTGTTTTCAAATGCTACTTTCCCAGCAGTACAAAAGTTACTCACTTTTAAATGAGATATTGAACGAAAACAAAATCCGCTAGTGTTTAGTTATGAATAATTAATTTGTAAATTTCGAATTATTGTCCGGCCGCAAATAATTCAGCCGAGTTTAGCGAGCGCCTAATGCGTGTTCAACTACTTTCGCATTGCAATCGTAAAAGTGTATACAAACTCGCCCCGGGGTCTGTGACCGTAAAAAAAAAAACCGAGGAAAATCGTTGGAAAGCTGTGATATTTTTATCCTCCAACCCACAGAAATGTGAGAATACAAGTAGCAGAAAAAAACACGGACGCCGACTCATCAGAAAAAAATATGAACTTTTATCTTCTCCAGAGATAGAAAAGGGTATTAAACTACCGCGGTGTCCGTAGTTTTGGGGCGATTTTTTTCTTTGGTTGAGGTGCATGCATGTACTTTTGTAGTCTGGTAACGCTTATGAAATACTAGAACTGGCTTTTCCTTCCAAAGGCTGCAGTGGTCGCCAGACGCGTAGAAAAGTCAGACTTATGTACATTTCGTAGCCCCCGAAATGAATTAGCTCTAGATAGAAACGCTTCTTGTGGAGAACTGACGATAGTCAAGAGTGAAGTGAATTTGTATTTCATTCCAAAAAGTAATTTTCTTTGACAATTCGTTAGAGGGAAACAATCTCATTTTTCTCGCGAGCACGGAGAGTATGTTTTTACCTGTCGTTTTCATCACTTTCAATAAGCCATTTGCGCATAAGGTTTGAATAATGTCTAGTGCATTGACTTATTTCATCACGTGTTCACACTCAACATTTAAACTCCCCAGACTGAATACTGTTGCTGTGTCACATGATTCGGGGCAAGCCTGCTCATA
>JAULKO010085492.1:0-10096 GCA_032356045.1 Mediaster aequalis | reverse complement strand
GGGGGTTGGGGGGGGGGGGGCTCGCCCCCCCCCCCCCGGGTGCGCCACTGATTGTTTTCCTTTAAGCACTCACTTGATTTCACCACAGATGCCCCTCAGGTGCGCTGCCGATCCACGTCCTCCCCCACTTTTGGGAAGCGATCGAAGCCCGTGAGCTTTACATATCCATGGCCCTTGTCTAACATGACGGTTGAGGGTATCCTCGGAGAGAATTATTCAAGGAGACTCTCTGTGGTTTGTTCAGAATGTTGTGTTGAGCATGCTGAAGCCCTTCTAGGCTCCACAGGCTTATGTGCATCAATGCATCTATGTATATGGCCAGTCTGACTTGAACTCCTCTCCAGGAATAGCAGTTGGAGAAAATGTTGAACATTTCAGCTTTGTTGACTTCAAGCCTGCATGTACATGTAGTTGTCCAAAATCATCCACATGAGCCCGGGTGGTGCACTATGATTATAACTTGGTCCTCATGATGCCGCAGGATTCAACTTAATGGTGCAAATCTGAAATAAAGTATGACAGTGGGAAAAAAACAATGACTATGACAGTGGTTATCCACTGTGTGTTTGCCCAGGTGAAGTTATACAGCACTGTCCCCCTGCCATTTTTTTGTTTTTATTGGGGGGGGGTTCTTTTTTTTTTTGGGGGGGGGGGGTTTTGATTTGGGTTTTTGCAATACTTTGTTTAGGGATTATGATTTGAAGGTAGGCCCTTACTACCTCCCCAACCCCCGAACGTTCTTTTTTTTTCAAGTTCAAAATGGTTCAGTCTTTCAGCACCTCAAAATTATGCAGAAAAGATTTTACTTTGATGCCCCAACATAAAAGTTCAGTAACATAAAGTTATAGGAAATAACCATGTCTAGTTGCTAACAATTACTATCCAAGTGGGAAAGAATTCCATATCTCACAGCCACCGTAGACCTCGTGTACAAAGTCTATGGGCCTTGACAAAAAATGGTCTGAGTATTTAAAAAAAAGAACAATTGAAATTTTCTCACTCCTAAAATAGTGTTTTTTTTTCAGATTTACACATCTTGGTAGTTGTCAAGTCATATTAAGGGGAAAAAATTGCGGTGAGATATGGAATTCTTTCCCTATTTTACACAAACATTTCTCGAGAAAAGTATTGAACTCAAAAGTTGTCGTATTTTATATAATTCTGAACAAGAATGGATGATTTTTTTCACAAATTGTTCGGTTCTTAATCTTTTATGGAGGGGGTATCAAAATAAAATCTGTCCGACACATCAAAATCGTTACATACACTGTCTGACTGTGTATCCTGCACGTGTTTCATTTCTAACGTTATGTACATGTACATGCAAAACTTCGAGATCGTATAATTTGGCTTCAACATGAAATATTTCCCGCTTACCTGAAAATGTGGACTGATTTCTTGACGATTTTTCGTTATCCATGCTGTTCTAAGCCTGTCATCTGCTGGAGCTTTGTGACAGGGGTCAAAACCAGAGTTATTCGTAGAAGTTTACGCCATGCCTTATAGCAGTAGTGCGCAGCCATTTGCGTTAACTGCCTCGCTTTGAGTTCAAGATGGCGTCCCCACGAAAAGGGTCTATTGTCGGTCACGGCTTTTCAGGTAGTCGGCATTGTCGCAGCTGTCAATAGACTGTAAGTCTCGCGCATAACTTTTACGTGTGGTTGATTTTGTTTTCTATAATACTTTGTTTTTACGAAGACCTGAACCATGAAAAGGCCATAAGTAAAATTCAAAATGAATTTTACAATATATGAAAACATGCATGACTGCCTAAATTAGTGCAGAAAAGTAGAAAAAAGGTGTTTGACCTGAGCGTCCGGTTGCAAGGTGATTGGCTCTTTGTCGGGATGAGAAAGCCCGCTCCCAAATCCCTGTACTGCATCCTCTGACGCTGACGTGAACGTACGTACATAATATGCGACGACCGCCTTGTACTACATACGGTCTAAGCTTTAGAAAGATTGGCGCGTGAACCAGAACAATGGCGAATGACGTACGTATGACGTTCCTATACTTTTTCGCTCTCCTTTTCCCTAATTTGGTATATCGTTCACATTTTGTAAATTGAAATGAAAAATAATATTTTTCTTAAAGCTTTTATCTACCTTTTAGTCAAAAGAACATCGTCAAAACAAACTATTTCAAGAAAACTACTCGCTTTACACGTTGAAGCTCCTATTCGAGGTGCCCGGAAGTTCGGTTTATCCTAAACTCGTCTACGTTTTCGGGGTCAACTTACACGCTCCATTTTGAAGTGGTAGAGAGGGCGCTCGTCAACAACAAAGTAGAAAGGAACATTTTCGATGTGTCATAGATCATTGATGAGGGCGTGCTTCCCGAGAAAATGTCAATATGGCTGGTTTATACAAAAGAGAACGGCAGCGGTCTGTGACAATCCGCCATATTGCCGCGAAGCACGCCCTCATTTAAGGATCCATGACAGAGCCTAATGGGTAATATGCACGAAAGCATACTGTTTGATCTGACTTTCTGTAAAATATTTGTTTTGATGCATTTTGTTCTATTGCAAAACAAAAATGGGGAAAACAATCCTTTAAGATATCGTCAACTGGAAACTCTTAGCTCGAAGCAATAGGCTGCAAACTGTCGATCAATTTATGCGTAGTTTCAATCTTGGGGAAAACAATTGGGTTCCGATAATCTGAAACTTAAGATGTAAAAAATACATATAATTTGCATAAAATTGCTTGAGCATTTATAGCGCTGGCGACAAATGCCGCTAGCGTGTAGGCTACCCTATGGGAGGGCAGGTGTGGACTGACAGTCCTATCCTCCTCCTTGAAGTTGATCCTGGGAGTGGAACGTAAAGCCTCGCGGCCAGCCTCGACCCGAACCAAACGGATCAAATGTCAGACCGCAACCAAACCGACCGATTGATTAGTTATCAAGCCAACGGAACAGCCAATCGTGAGCTTCCTGGACTCGGCAGTGGATTCTCTTCTATTGTATTGATTCGAATTATGAGTTTGGCACATAATTTGTATTTAAACAAGAAAACGTTCAGTACGCCTGTGTCTACTGTAGCTGTCACGTCGAACACAGCAAGCGCTGAATTAACAAGAGATGACGCTGCAGACGGGATGTCGGCTTCGTTGATTCTCCATGGAACTGTGGCGTCTGTCTCAATGCTCGCAAATTTTGTGTTTGTTATTCGCATGGCTGTCTGCTATGGTAATTGTAATAGGTTCTCACTCAGCCCTTTCCGTGTTGGAACACTTCCTTGAGGGGTAATTTACTGAATAACTAGTCTGAAGAAAAAAAACATCACTAGAACACCTTTTTAACTGCGAATGTTCACCCCCCCCCCCAATTTATATTAAAAAGTTACATACGATTTTGCATGTGGAGCCACATTGGGGCTATATTGCAGGTAATTCAGATTTCTCTTTTTCTGAGAAGTAGCCGCATTGTGCTCTATGTCTTTAAAAGGTCAAATGGAAATTCGTAGTTCAAACATTCGAGACACTTAAGTTTGTAAAAGTGATCTAGTAGAGCCTTGCAATCGATTGTGGAAAAAGCGTTTAACTAAAAAGAACGTTATTTTTAACTATTTTTTTCTTCTAAACATTTGTTGCTGCCGATGTTTATAAACTCATGAAAAGCGATCTTGTCCTTCCATATTCCTGCCTAACGACAAAGCAAATTATCACCTTGTCAGTTGCAATGGATTTGCAATGAATGAAATCTTCCCACGCGGTAAGGGATTCTGTCTCTTTCTTTATTAAATCCGGGGCCTGGTTTGGAATTTTCTAGCGAACGTTGTCTTTCCTACTTCGATTTCACCGCAACCAACATGTTCAGGGTCACAAATAAAGCGGCTGGAACACAATTTCCAACTTTTTAGAACCCGAAAAGGGACAGCCCCTAATTTGTTGTTACTCGTATTTGATTGACAGCCCTTAATCTTGCTAGTATGTGCTTTGCGTTTGTTTAGGATCAATTATATTAATGTGTGATATTAATACTCCCCCTTAAAATACCCAAAAAACATTTGCTTGGTCTGCCTTCTTCCTGCTGTTGGTATTGTTAGTGGTATGTTTGTCTTTATACTATATTGCTGCGTTTTCCTTAATTAAAATGATAGTAGGGATAGATAGGATACAAAGAAACAATAGACCTGGGGTTCTTCTTTTCTCAATGTTGACTTCTTTGTACTAATCTGTGCTACATTATTGAACATCTTAAAGCAATTTTTTGAGTTGATGCGTGTTTATTTAGAAATATTTTGCGCTTTAATTACAAGGGGAATCCTTATTTAATCATTAAGCGGACCCACCACCCTGGGTCCACACCGCCCCTCACCTAACCGTGATATTAATATAGAATAATGTTTATACATAAATAATACATAATTCTAGTCAGCCCTGGAGCTTGACCCAACTGAAGCAGTATTAATTATACTCCCTCGACTACAAATTACAAAAATGGAGAAACAAATACAAAATGATTTGTTGGGGTCTTTTGTTCTAAACAAGTTAGCAAACAACGACGATATTCTATGAATGGCAATACATAGGAAATAAGTACTCTTTGTGAAAATAAAAGCAATGGACCTTATGCGTAGCGGCCATCTTCAAGGGAATTTGTTGTCAATTAAATTCTGTAACAATGTAAGCACAAAACGTCTACCCATGCCTGTCCAAGGGGAACAAAGACAATGCCCTCTAAGATGACTGCTACGCATAAGGTCTATTATTTACAAAAAAAGCTCAATGGTCATGTTTTTTAAATTTGACATTGATAGTTGCTTGAAGGTTTTGAGAAAATGTTGCGTCCGGAGTTAGCACGCTCTTCGCTAGCTTACTGCTTACGGTCTCTGTAACATGGATGAAGGCTCCGTGTCGTGTGCTTAACATCGCCATGAAATTGGGCCCGAAGCTTGAGTCAACGTTGAATGTGCCTTTCATCTTGTCAGCAATCAAGTTTCATCTCTAAAGTAGACGTGGTTCTACACCGCTTTTTTGTTTTTGGGGTTGGGCTTATATAACTTTTAGGAAATTACGAATTTTTGAGGAATCACATTTCGAAAATCCTCCGATTTTTGATAATTAATAAAATTCCAGTAATTGGACAAATATTATTTCACTAAAAGTTCACTTGAAGTAGACATAATGGCTTCAAGCCCCATTCAACCTCATAGAACGTAACCTCTTTTTTGTTAACGGACCGCCTCTTTATGGTCAGCAGGTCAGTGCTTATACGTAGTCAAAGTGCATCAAACCGTAATAATCAACGCAATGCAGCCACAACAAAGCAGTCACATTACACAATATCAAAGTAAAGCAAAGCAAATCATATGATACAGTGATTCTTATGCTATTGACCATAAGTAAAGTTGAAGTATTTTCTTGAAGCATTTTACTTAGCTGTAAGGTAATGGACGTACGCCTCTGGCATGAAAGTTGACATCCAGAAAACGAATGCCACAAAACAGAAGGGGCAAATTAACCTCCAGATTTATAACAATAAATTATGGAATCTATTGCATCTCAATACTTCCGCATAATTAACTTGTCCTAATATCAAACAAACCACAAGGGAAACTGACTAGGTAATTTTAATCAATTTTCAAAGCGAAGAAAAAAACCAGCAGTTTTCTTTGTTCACATTGATAATTGAAACTATCCAGTCAGTTTCCCTTGTGGTTTGTATCCTCATTAAGTGATCCCCACACTGCCGTTTTCCAGGTTGTATCGTAAAGTTGGGGCGTCGTATTCACAAACGCCCCCTATTAATTTATTTGTGTTTTTTTTCGCGCATTTTGTAAAGAGCTTGAAAGAGCTCTAAAAGGCACTTTGTAATGTGGTACAGGCTATCTAAATTATTGATGGTGCATAGTTTAATCAATCACCACAAGTCAAATAACAGGTAACATCGCAAATCCAGTCCCAAGCAAAGTGACAAGCTATTCAAATAAACTGTAACAAAGGCATTCCTTTGTCATTGTTCACCCCTCCATCTTGCGAACTGACTTGCGATTTGACTAGTGATTGGCGTGTGACTGACTTGATTACAACTCTTACACACAGAATGTTATTCCTGTAATGAAACATGCATGCTACTCAAAAACTAAAAGATGTGACAACTAAAATCTCCGAGCCCACATGAATTGTTTAATCTAATGACCTATTAAATGGTGCATAGTACAAATCAAAATAAATATCAAGTTTTTTGATAAATTTCCTTTTATCAAATAGCATTGCTCAGCATTTTTTTTTCTGGATTATTACTATTCTAAATGATTTACTTCATGTTAATTTACCTGTGTCTGTGACCTGCCCATCGCCGACTCTTCTGCTTCCTTTATTTTTCTTCCTTTGCTGCAGAAAGGAAGGAAACTATTTTAAACAAAATAAATGCTTGTAGTTATCACCAAAGCATCAGGTATAATTCTCGGCCCTTGGTCATTGAGTCTCTGACCTAAAACCATCGCTCAATTGACATGGAAGGTGAAATGTAGTGTAGTTTGGCAAAATAAAAAACAACTGAGTTTAGCCCCTCCCACACCTTCAACTTGGGATATGTGAAAGTTGCGGAACATAAGCATGCCTTATCGTATAAATCATCCCCTGCATAAGAGCTATCAAGCCTTTCTGACATGAAAATCACGTTTTTCAGTTGGGCCTATGCAGGTACAGCCATCCGCGTCCGCCAGATGGTTTCTCAACGAGAGACGTCGAAGTCGGGCGGAGATATGAGGAGTTGTGCCTTTCATTTTCCTTTTACATTTACAATTAACAATCACACAAACAATGTTGGCAGTGAAGGATATGCAAAACGCAATTCCAAGCAGAATCAGCCCAACTATAGGCCCATCTCGAGTGTCCTTGTCTGTTGGTTTATTGCGCTTGAAGTCTCCACTTCGACAGTTGGAGTACGCGTGCCTGATGTGAAATAAGCAGAGTGTTTTGTAAATTTTCTAAAGATAAGCCAGCCCCCGACTGGAATCAGTTTGGTCGTTGTGTAGGCGCGGCAAGTGTGTTGAAGATTTGGTGGGTCGATATGTCGGTTGGTCGGTGGGTGGATGGGTGGGTTGGTCGGTTTATAAGTGGATGATAGGAGAGTTTGTGGGTGGGGTGTCATGGGTCAGTGGGTGTGTTAGTTGGTACCTCAGTGGGTGGGTGGTTTGGGGGTCAGGGTCAGTGGGTCGCCAACTGGCGCGCCAACTGTTGGCAGTGTGTCAAGATTGTATGAGTTTGAGGTGTGCAAGTGTTAGAACGGTTGTTGAGCTCGTCGAGTGTGGTTTCTAGTTGCTGTCTGAAGGTTGTAATAAAGTGGTTGATACAATAAGAACGAGTCCGTCTGGTCACATACGAGACAAGAACACACCCGAAGGTATGGGACGTTACAGCTCTACCACCGGCCTTAATTATTGGTTGAAGCTCACCAGATGTCTCTTGGGTTGGAAGGACTTTGGTAACGGTCACCGTCACCCGACTACCATTCTTGTCTCCCAACGCATCCCC
This sequence comes from Mediaster aequalis, assembly GCA_032356045.1. NCBI lineage: Eukaryota > Metazoa > Echinodermata > Asteroidea > Valvatida > Goniasteridae > Mediaster > Mediaster aequalis. Next base: position 2,609 of record JAULKO010085492.1, on the reverse strand, counting down.
GTAGGCCTCGCATTTATACTTCCTGTCGAAATCATTGCCGGCTGAAATTGGGATTGATGCTGTAGTTGTGAAGGTGTTGTTCATCCAGAACCAGTCTAGATAATTTATTACAGAAAAATGAATAACTGATCAATTATCATCATCACTATCGTCACCACCCGCCACCACCACGTGGCACCAAGACCATGATATTGATGATTATGGAGAGATGATCGTGACGATGAAGATCCGGAGTCTACCGCGTTGTTTTTTTTGTTTTTCATGCGAGAGGTCCAGAGTTAAAAAAAAAAATTCAAACACATTCTTCCATCCAAATATAAAAGGCGTATTTCATCATGTGCGCGGGTTACGTTTGCGCATGGAATCGGACGCACAGAGTGCGACCACGGTGTCCCTTTCCTCACCGTGCGGGGGTTTGATTTCCAGTCTCTAACCTTCAATCCAAATTATGTTAAATAATGTTATCTACCTTGGTTTTTTTGCGTCTTGTGAAAGCATCACATGATGTATCGTAAAGTTCTTGGTGATGAGTTCCGTTTGCCCAGTGTTGTACACATAGAGCCACCGGAGCGCCACGGCGGGCTTGACATTCCGCACGACGCACGTCAACCTAGGTTTCAGGGTGTCGTACGGGATCAGTGCTACACATTCGGACTCCGACATAGATTGGCTGCATTCGGGAACGGTGGGAAATGGCTCCTTGGGAGAAACTATCAGTGGACAGGTGACAATGATCAGGATGATCAAAACAAAGCTGACAATGTATATTTTTCCATATCCTCTTGCATATACAACTATTATGTGAGACCGGTAATCACAACTCAAATGAAATCAAACTCTTGGAAACTAAATTCACTTTTCCGAAACTACAAAATACTTATTTATTCCAACTAAAAAGGCGACTACAAAAAACAACGTACGTACGACGTGTAGATGGCCAACGCCCACAACTAACTGCACTGGACCAAAGCGAACAGTTCATTTATATACACAATATTACGTAACACTTGGGTGGCTTCCAAGAATAACTGGCATTCCGCAGCTTGGATGCCGCAAACAAACAAATACTGTGCGTTCCTTAACGTCACAACACAACCACCAGGCGTTTGCTATTGATTTAAAAATGCTTTGTTAATCGGTCATTCGTGACAATGGATTCATGGTCAAGGTTTCACAGGAAAGGAGACATCCTGGCCTTCCTTAAGCCATATACACTTTTTTTCTAATATTCAGCAGTTTTCCAATAATTGCTGATTAAAGTTGAGTTTCTTGTTTTGATAAACATTGTAGACATGCAAACAAATAACCTTAATAATCTGATTAATATTCTATGGTGAATTTCAAACAGCTATGCGCCAATTTTAATTGGCAGGTTTGCTGTGACAATATCCACTGTTTTACCTCGTGTAGTTTAAGTGTGTCAACAGAATGAACTGGTACATCATGGTTTTGCATGCATGTCTTATTTGTGTCCAAATTGGGGCTATATTGCGGTAATCGAATTTCAGCTATTTTTTTATATTTCTCCTGAAAAGTAGCCACATTGTGCTCTTATATCTTAAAAAAAGCAAATTTGAAAACTGACAGCTAACAATGAACGTGTTAAACAGGTATTACTGCGTTGATACGAAAATGAATGAAGTTATTAGAACGTGCTTAATAAATCTCCCCGTGGGAAAAAAACCAACGATTCCGTGTACTCAAAAAGACACTTCTTTGACTTGACTTATGACTATTCACTTGTGAATTGTTAGGAAATTTGACCAGATAAGGAATAACTGTAATGTTTCTCACTGTAGCATCCGAAATATTGATGTCTCAGACAAATTGTGTGAAACTTCTCTCCACCAGTGCGTTTGAATATAAAAAAATAAGAAGACAAAATCCAAAGCCTACTTATGCGAGATTTGTTCCTACGGCCTCCATTTAAATAATGAGATATGAAAAGCCTTCGCCATAAGCAATGAACTGGACCGATGTATCAAAGTAACGTGAGCTTTATCATCGTCCATTGTGCTCAGCAGAAAAGTATTGGGCTCAGGTTTTTCACAGATTAAATTACCGTTTGCCCCTCGTTCTCATTTTAGATTTGGTGAAATTCTGCTTAGCATCTGTGTTCTGCATCAATGTGACGTTGGTCGGCCGTGCACGGGCTACATCGTCAGTTCTTGGACTAACTCCATGTGTTTGCATACTTAATTGCCCGTGCGATTGAGTTCAAATTTCTAATCGTCACGCAAAGTAAACTAATCATACTGAACTTCGCAAGGTTCAGTATTGAATATTAAACCATTTTGTTTGCCATGTGGAATCATGGGCTGGGTAACGTGCACAACAAGCCTTTTTTTTCCTGTTCAATTTTTGGACAACACCGGTATGTGCAAAGAGTAATTTCATTGCATTTCACTGGCCAAACGATACCCACCTGATGATCAAAGGATCTGTAACAAAACTCTTGTTGAAAGAGGAGGTGGCCCACAAAAAACAAAAAAAACAAAAAGAAAATCATGAGAAAACGTTCCAGTTAGGGGACACAGTTACACAGCAGAGCTCAGATTGGTGTATTCATTCCATACACTGACTTTGCTGTGGCTGGTAAGACTTTCCTG
>JAULKO010085383.1:0-10098 GCA_032356045.1 Mediaster aequalis | reverse complement strand
CAAAAGAAATACGGTGCATGAACAATGACAGTCCATTGTTACTTGGCACTGAATCCATTGTTACTTGTTCACAGTGAGTGCTGCACAGCAATCAACAATCTCAGCCATCAACATCCTCTTTAAGGGTAGATACGTCATGCTCAGTAAACAATGACCTGATCTGGGTCAGTGACCTATCATTTCAAAGAGAAGATCGTAAACACGGGCGTAAATCCCGAAGGGGTTAGGAGGATAGATCCCCCTCCCAACTTTTTGACGGGGTTTAGTGGATCATCACCCAGAACTAAATATCTTGAAAAAGGTAAGCCTATTTTGTAAGACAGAGCATCAACAAGTACATTTTTGACACGGATTTACGCCACTGGTCGTAGGCTACATAATGATACTAATTTGGCGATGTCAGTTGGATTCATACCTGATATTATTTTGGGTTAAAGTCCGGTGTGGGCCTACTTTTTCACTTAAACCAAACGGTTACATTATTGCAATACGATAGATAGCCAGTCAAGGAGAGATCCAACTAGACCGCACTACTGACTTGCAGACAGATTCAGGCGGGACCGACCAAGTGGAACCCAATTACTAAACTGAAATTGAAATCATACACGTCGCCAAAAAACAGACGTTTGAAACATCAATGATTCTAATATCCAGGCCTCCAAATGCAGCGTATCACCTCCTGTCTACGACATAGCAGGGGTCTAGGTCACTTTGACCTCCATACAAATGTTTTTACCTCGCTCTTATACTGTTGGTCATAAGTTCATGTCAAGTTGCATATACAATATTCGTCTCTTTTTTCATTCTTCATCTTTTGGTGTTTTCTGAGCAGCAGCGACCCATTTGATTGGCCCTTTTAAAGAGCTTTCTGACGTGTCAGCTCATTGAGTTTTTTTCGAGGTGAATGTCTGCTGTGGCCATTGTTCATTTTTGCATTTTATTACCAACAAACAAGAACAGAACTACACCAGAATGAAATCACTCTGTCAGTCAATCAGACTCAGATTGCCGCACGAAGAAAATACTCAGACGGAACTTACCAGGGATTGAACCATGCCATGCCGAGCTCCTCTCAACTTTTTGACGGCTTGAAAGACGTCTATCACCTTCTCGTCATCCAGTCTCTCCAAGATGTTGAGCAGAGCGCAGAATGTGCCACTAGCGCCCTCACCGTCACTGGAAGTGAGAGGCGCAATCGACAGCGGTCAATTTCACAATTCGAGTCCTAGCCCAGCCCAGGAGTTGGTTGCTCGCCAGGAATGATTAGCTCTAAGTGTGGAAAGCAGATAACTCTCCACCGAATTTTGCTGAAATATTCACAGCAATGAACTGAATGACACAACATTTTTGTTTTGCAATAAAGCACAATGCTCAAAAACAAATATTTGTATCGTAGATAGCGTTTTTATAACAGAAAAGTCAGATTATTAGGTCTGGTAACCAGACTACCCTCGTTCGTACGTAACAGTTTCGTGTATAATTACCCATGACACATCGGGATTTTGTTTTACTTTGTTGTTGACCAGAGCCAGGCCAAACAAATGGCACTCCTGGCTTATGCGGATTGGTTGTAAATGTTCATGGTACAAAGCCAGTGTATCTCCTGCTATAAATACCTACATGCAGTGAACGACGACCCTATCCCCCACGTGGTCGCTCTGCCATTCGCGCACGGCTGTCACCAGATTCAAGATGGACGACAGAAAGGCTGGTAGCCCGTCATTGGGCCAATCAAGCAGCTGAAGATGGCATATCATGCGGGAAGACTACATGAGTGTAAAGCAGAAATCAAGAAATGATACGAAATCTTGCCGTTTTTCTATTTACCGTCGATCTCAATTTGAATAGTTCAAAGGCTGGCTCAGAGTCATTTGAGTTGTGCGCCATAAAGAGACCGGTGCTTCCTCCCACACGCCAAGAAGTTACAAAAAGGTCTTACGGACGAAATTATCAAGAAATGAGGTGATATGGACGGCCCCTTTATGTTTCCTGTGGGGAGACTAAATGGAAATCTTTGGAACACACATACCCCAAACTTAAATTTTCAACGTACCAGGTCCTTAGCCTTCGTCAGTGTTAGGCATCGCACCGTCATGTTGTTTTGCCTGTTCTCCGTAGACTCTAGAGTTACAGCCAGAGGAGAACACTTCAAGGTGTCCGTAACCGGCCAATACTTACCGCAACTCTGCACAGACAGAACAAAATGAAACTTCACTTTCCTATCAGCTGTATATGAAAGCAACTTATTTTCTTAGCGCGAAACAGTTGACATAATTGATACCTTAATGAGATTTTAAGAATAATGTGTGTCTGATCATTTAACTAAGAAAAGACTCAAATTGTGAAACTAACTTCCAGAATATGGGTTGGGTTTTGTTGGGCTGGGTTGAGTTAAAGTGGGTTGGGTTCGGTTGGGTTGCGTAATGTTGGATTCGACTTTGTTTTCAAATCATTTTAAACACCCTCATCAGCCAATCCGCAGCACACACAAAAGCCCTCCTTTTACGTGCAAAATATGCATGAATTTCCGTGCGTGACCTCTGTTTTACATATTTAATGGGCTGTGACAGCATGCGGAATTCGGCAGATTTCGCAAGTTTTAGACAATAAATTGTCAAACTGTTGTGTTTTATTTACAAATGAATAATATATCTTCCACGTTATGATGAATTTAAGAGTATTTGTAGTAAAATAGATGTGAAAAATGCGAAAAGAAATTTTGATCCGAAACGAGGAATTTTGCATCAGAAAAGACAGCGAAATCCACGAATACATAATGTTGCCACAACCCCATTTTACGCCTCCCGAGCAGATAATTTCATATTCTATTTAAAAAATGGGTATACTTATGTCTGATTTTGTGTAGGTGGGTCAGGGCACACAGTTTGTGGCAACGCTCATTACGATCGTCGAAGGATATCGCTTCCATGACGGCTTCCTGATTGGTCAATACGCATTGCATCACAAATTGGCATGCACAGACCCGGATGTGCTTGTCACGAGACATAGACCGGCAGAGACGTAATTCCGTGTCCAAAAGTGTGTGGGGGATGATCAAGAATTTTCGCCCAAAAGTGACTTCCACAACTTTTAGCTTGAAAAATATTTTGATAAGCTGGGAGGGGGGGGGGGGTGGATTACCAAGAACTTGAGGACGCTCTTTGAAAACGTATACCACATGTACATATGAAGCTAAACATGATCGCGCAACTACCAATACAAATGATTTTAGTCTCGCAAAAATCAAAAATACGCCTACTTTTGTTTTCATGCTACATGAAAATGGGGGGGGGGGGGTTGATTCTATGGGCCATCCCCCCGGCCAAAAAGTGTGGGGATACATCCTCCCCCCCCCGGATTTACGCCCATGTACACCGGTAATCGGTATTTTCACGAAAGCCTATTCTAAACACGCTTTAGTACAGCGAGCAACAAAGGAAAATACGGATGAAATACGCAATCTCGGGAAACAAAAATGTATCAGAAAAAACGCGAGGCAAGTTGCCACAATTCAAAAATTATACGAAACGAAAGCTAAATTCTTCATCTTCCTACCTGTAGTGAATTTGTTGTAACGAAAACTATACCCACAACCACCCACAATAACACCACTTGTCTTTGATGGGGGGGGGGGAGGAAATCGGTCAAAAATCAACTTAAACTTGTACACTTTGGTATCATTCGACTCGGAAAATTACACTCTACGTACTCACCACGCCATCTTAGTTATCCACTGAGTAGATTTTGCAAAATGTAGTTCGGAAGAACTTCATTGAACTCTCGCATAGTATCGCGCAGTTCTCGCGGCCGAAACCACGCTTTTGGCTCTGGCCGTAAATTTCGGGATTTGACCTCATTATCGCGTGCGCTGCGGACTGACTGCCCTAGTTATTCGGTCACTCTCGTATACCTACCGGGTCGGTGTCGTCCATGCTGTTCAGCATGACAATGCAAGTGCAGTTGTAATCGTACACCATCCTCCACATGTCACCGATGGTATGAGGCAGAGGCATCTGAGTTGCTATGTACGCGTCTCTTGTGATGTGACTCTGTAATTAATCAGTTCAAGTCATGAGTCGAAATTAATATACAGCTATTAATAGAGTATCAGCTCAACCCGCTTTGCAATCTACTTTGCGTCTCTCCTTGACGGAGAGATGAAGTTGCGACAGATCGTCTTCCTTCAGGTCACAACCACCATGATTCCCCGGCGGGCTTCCGGTACGGCATCTTAGGCCGTAACCAGGATATCGTGATACTTCCTGAAAACAAATCATAACACTCGCTTTTTCTTTCGTTTGGAGTATTAATTTTAATGCATTTGTGAAAGACCTTTCACGAGTCTCGCACGTTGTTCTTGTTTGTAACTATTTACAACAGTTCTGAAATAAAATTGTCTCTTGTAGAATTCTACTGCATCTATTACAAATTTTAAAAACTGCTATGACTCTTGTGAAGATGTTTATGTGGTATACGAAAAGCCACGAATAAAGGTACACTTACAGGCTCGTACGATGGGGGTGCGTATATTGGTAAGTTGGCCGACTACCAGCACTAATCCCATAAGTCTCGCTGTTAGGGGTGGGTTTTCCATTGAAAAATGCTTCCAAAATGTGGACCTTTTGGAATGTTGGGGTACGCACTCCCGCACCCCACCCCATCCCCCGGGGACGGGCCTGACTTAGATAAGCATTTCCCTTATTTGTACTTGTTATAATGAGATCAAATGTACTTAAACGTGTTTTAATCTCATTTCCATGACTTTACACATGTTCAAATTATGATGCGCAGAATAAGAGCGAACAGAGTCTACATACGACTTACGTTCAGGAAGCAAGCATTGATGTAGTCGGTGCTCCCCTCCCCTCCTTCGGTCATCAGGCGGGGTCTGAACCGGTCAACTGTATCACGATATAGAACAATTTACATGATACTAAGTTGCTGTCACCAATCTCATCCCCGCTTATGGCACATTCTTTTCATCTGAGCTGAGCTTTTATACTAGGGTCTACCTTTTTCCTCAGGCCTACCTGGTATCTTGTCCGGGAACCGATTTTTATCGACATTGCTTGGATCCTGACCTCCTCGGCACTGATCTGAACTCGCCTTGCTGACCACAATACGGAGATTCTAAATTTCAATGAGAAACACATACTGAACTCGTAAGACGGATACAGACCTAATTATACTCCTACTCAAGTTTTTGTATTCTTATAGTCTTCTATTCCTGTAACTGTTTATGAACTGTAACAATTGTTGTAGCTGCAGCATTTTTTAATGAATGTCTCACCTTGAACTGCTCTGGTATGCCGGTAATCTGACTTGATGTCTTGGTCATTTTCAGGGCTGCCAGCTCGGTACAGAAGGCTTCGGCTCGTATAGTTGTATTACCACATGTGAATTCTTCGAGTAAAGCGTCGAATATGAACTCATACTGGGCCTGAAATACGGGTGATCAAGCTACATTAACAAGGGTATCATCGTTGTATAAAGCATTCGAATTATTAGGACATAATAATCCCACTCTTTGCAGTTCACAAGGTCAGGGATGGTGGCATACTTAAGCTTTATAACCTACTCATTCCTTAGGACTAGTCTGTTAATTTTCAGTTTTTGAAACTGTTAGATGAGAACACTAAATTAAGGATTTCTTGGCGGGATACTACAAAACATTGAGACGGATGGGGAGTTGTAAGAACATGTTTTTATTTTGTTATGAGGCCTTAATCCCTTGGGACTGGGGGTCTAGAAATCCAGTCCTGTAGTCGCAGAACAATCGGTCAAAATCTCGCCGGAACTTATCTCTTGCCCAAAGTTGCTATGAAATAACTGGATACTGTACGTACTTGAAACTTGGACAACAAAGAAAACATCAAACTGTAGACACAATATCAGAGCATGGAGAATTATTTCAGTTTGACACAGATAGTAAGAGATATAATTTCTTTCATTAACAGATTTAGAGTCTTGTTTGAAGTCAAAGGCTTCCAGATAAACTATTTCTTTTCTCAAAGACGTTTCCTCTTGAATCGGGTCCCCGTTTTACTACTCACAGCTGTATGGATCATCTTCATTCTCTTCTCTCGCATCCTGCGAGTGAAGTTCCACACGTCCACTCTGCCTTCTACTTTGACTTGATCCAGCATGGAGTCAAGGACAATGAACGCTCCGGTGCGGCCCACTCCAGCACTAACGATTTACCACATCACACATCATTTCAAGAATTAAAATCTCTTATAAGTATTCAAAAAATGAAATTTCTTGTGTCCATTGCTATTCGAGTAAAACTGTATTATCTGCTGATTTTAGATACTGGACAATAGTGAGTCTGTGTGCTTTGGGATTTAAACACTACGGACATCATCTCGGAAAGCTCAGTGATATTTCTTTACTCCTCCCAGGAGCTGCAATAGGACTGTGTTCACTTCCAACCACATTGCATATTTATGCATCCCACATTTATACGTGTATCTCCTTTTCCACATAGGGTTTGGGCACAGTGAATATTTAGTTACCATACTAAAGCATTTCCATATTAATGAGCATTTAAGGGAATGACATATTGTTGTTGTTTTTCTAACATCATAATCCAAGACCGTTTCTAATTTGACGAATAACACGTTCATGTTTAGCTACGAATTTTCATTTTTCACTTCCTATTGAAAAGCTGCTAGTTGTTTGCGAACGTGTTGTGTTACACCCCGCCCAACAAAAATAATAAATGAAGACGTTATTTTTCGTCCTAGGCGTGACGCTGTTTCCTATGAAACAACGTTTAGCACCAACCTGCAATGGACGATTATAGTTCCAGCATCCTCCGAATTGTAAGCCTTTACGATCTTCATGAAGTTGACCACCTTGCTCGGGTCGTGCGGCACGCCCATGTCAGGCCATGCCGTGAAGTGAAATTGGCGCACTTTTCTTACTGATTCCTTTAAAAACAAAAAGTAAAAACACTCACTTTACTTATCGTTTTACTTACCGACGAGTAAGCTGTCGGACAACAAGTGCAAAAATAGTCGTGAACATTCATGTTTAATATGACTGGATTTGGCTTGAAGATAATTGATTGGTAATTCAGTGCCACTCGAGTGGCACGTGTCCACACTAGGTCAGATATACCTTCGATCTATCCAGCTGTAATGTGAAGTCACGGATAATGTAGTCCGCGTGTGTTTCCTCCGCAGTAAGTTTGACTGTCAGCTGTCCATGGACTGCTAAGCTATCCGGCCAATACTTGGCACACTTAATCTATTAAGACAAAACAAATAAAAACTAATTCAGAAGCAGTGACTTAACCAAAAGTTGATGATGGAGATGAATATCACTCTCCTCAATTAATTGTGCTCCTCCATATTCCTCGCTTGGAAAACAATCCATATGTACATCTGTTGAAGTGCCCCAAGAAAGATCGGTGCCCCACCCTTTACTTCTTTATTCTCAGTTTACAAGCTTTGAGTTTTGAAAATAATCCATCGAAACTCATAAAAAAATATACCCGATGAAATTCAGCTAGTAAAATAGTATTCTTCTGATAAAATACATCATCTTGAATGCTAAGTTTCCGAAGAAAAGGTCCCACTGGAAATACTGGCATTTCACTTTAATCCAACCGCGCATGATTGTTGGTCATTCTCAGCCTACTCAAGGTTGGGAAATCAAGATCAACTTAGCACTAGACGCTGGACTAACTTCCACCCAACATTGATTAGTCGACGATAGTTGGACTAGTCTAGTGGACTATTCGGAACCAGACGCCGTGTGTGGTCGCACGCAAGCTATTAAACAACTCTCAGCCGTGTTTAAACAAAGGTTTAATGGCCCCCAATATCCGTAGAAAGCCAGGACCGAGGGTTCGTGGTGACGTTGGACTTCAGTACGACTACAGAATTCGTTCAAGTGTGCACGCCATTTTGCGCAGGTACAATGTACGTCACCACTGGTTAACCAATGGTTGTCGATTGAACTTGTTCCCAGGTGTAGTTCTACAGAGATGACGGTGGCTAACAAAATTAGACTAACCGGACCAAACCATCCCCAAACCAAATTTAAAAAAAAGAAACAAGGTTCTTTTTGACGTTCAATTCGAAAAAAAAAAATCGATGCAAATTCCTTCTGTGGACGTTGAAACCGCATGAACCTCTGTCCTGTGTAGCCGTTCGCCTTTCCACCATTACAGGAACTTTCCAAACGACGAGTTAGTTATTAATACTGGGCCAGAACTTTTGCCAAATTCGTTCCCTCCAACTTTTTCTCAGAGACTTTGATAGATCCTGAAGCCTGATTCATAGGCCTACCTTGATGCCCTCCTGTAGATTGGTCAGCATGACAATCTTGGCCGTGTTCTCCTGCCATACCATGCGCCACATGTCAGCCACAAACGCCTTGTTCGGACCTTAGACAGACAACAAGTTGACAAAGCAAATTCAATGCACCCGATCAGGGACTAAGTTCAACAAGTTGGTACTAAGAAACAACAAGCCTCATACAACAAGAATCCGAGAATTATAAATCTTACTGACTACCCGCTTTCCTTTGACGGTAAGCCGAAATGCCATTTATTTCATGAAAGTAATAACCATCAGAAACATTCATAAGAAGCATTACCTTGGCTCGCAATGTATTTCTTTGGTTTATTGAAACCCTGGTAAATAAAAAGAGAAGTAATCAATTCAAACATGGCAACTGCTTTATGAACAATTGATATATGAATAAGATGTTATGAATGGAAAATCGTGCAGGACTTTAAAAATTATGATATCCATTTATCGAAAGTCCATTTATCAAAATCTAAAGCAGATTTTCTTTTACATCATTAATTTAAAAAACAGCAGCAATTCTGGACATTTATAATCAAGTTTATTTCTTCATTGAAAAGGATGGGATCATCTTTAAATTTCTTGTCCAGACTTTAAAATTCAATCCCCAGAAACCCTGTTCCCGTCACCCCGTTGAATTGGTTTAATTCTGAAACGGTCAACTCATTCGCACGCCCCAGAAAACCTAAACTCATTGCCCAAATTGGCTAGTTTCCTCAACAAAATCATAAAGGTCCCTTCGTATCTTTACTTAGAGAGTAGCCTATTGATAACTTACGTCAATGTAGCTCGCATTAACGTAGTCAGAGTGTAGATCGCCGGGTAGTTTTTCGAGCACAACACGCGAATCATCATCTAAAATAAGCGAACAACTAAATACATTGTACTTGTGCCCTAATCTCTTCGTTTTGATGTTTAATATACCAATGCTATTCGTATAACGAACAATGATTTTGTAAAATTTTACACCAAGAAATCCCCTTAGCCTCCAATAAATTTACTGAAACATTCGTAACGCATAATAAGTTTGTACAAAATAAACTTTAAGCTGCAATGGTGCATTTTAATAAAATTTAAACTACCTTGTTTACTGCACTTACAAGGGAGGATGTTCGCGTAGCGGTTCTTCCCTCTGTTAATTTCGTGTCTTGCTACGGAGGTGGGGAACAGGGCGTCACCTGGCAAATTCTACACGTCAAAGTGTGAGATGAAATTGTTACATGGAAGATGTGTCCCCATTTATTGCAAGAGTACGTTTGACCAGGAATGGAGTGTCTTGGGCAGTCGCGTAAATCCGTGCCTAAAAGTGTGGGGGATGATTCAACTTGTTTTTTTCTCCAAAAGTGACTTCCAGAAATGTTCGCCTGAAAAATATTTTGATAGGGGGGGGGGGGGGTTATCAAGAACTTTAGGGCGCTCTTCAAAAACGTATACCATATGTACGTATGCAGCCCTAGACATGGTCGCACAGTCCACCCCAACAATACAAATGATTATCACGTGATTTTAAGTTTTGCACTTATTGTCGCAAAATACGCCTACTTTTTTCTCATGGTACATACAAATCTGTTTTTTTAATTCGCAGCAGTTGAACTCATTTCAACTTCTGCGAAACTTCGCCGCTAATGTTTCCTGACGTCAAAATCGTTTCGCGTTCGCATGCGCGTGAAGTATGAACCGGCCTTAAGACGTATGAAATAAAGCTCAGAACCGCGTCAAAATATGTAGCGGGAGCGTTTGACGTGGTCGCACACAGGCGCGGTTCTTGGGGGGGGGGGGG
>JAULKO010085272.1:0-10104 GCA_032356045.1 Mediaster aequalis | reverse complement strand
GAAAGTTAAAGTACAGGGACAAAGGAAAACACAAAGCATTGTCCTCGGAGGATATAGTAATGTACACATGTGTGTGTTTATGTGTTTATGTTTATGTGTTTATTTGTTTATTTGTTTATTTGTTTATGTGTTTATGTGTTTATTTGTTTATTTGTTTTCTCTTCTTCACTAACTGGTATCTTTGGCCTTCCTCGTCTCTGTTTGCTGGTCCGTTTTCTTCGTTATCGATTGAAGTGAATCCCATAGGTATTTCCGGAGTCTATGGCCATGAACTTCAGCAACTGTAGCAACTTCAGCAGCTCCACCAGCATCAGCAGCTCCAGCACCTTCACCAACTCCAGCAACTTCGGCATATTCAGCATCTTTATCTTTGAGCTGTTCTCGAAATTTCATTTCTTCTAGAGTCGCCACTCTTGACTTCCATCCTATCTCGCCATTGTTTTGCTCGTTTACAATTAACATATTAATGTACTCTGTCATGTCAGCCGTCGCTGGCTTGAGGGCAATCTCTTCAAGGCGCCTCGCAGCTCTGTGAGACTCCTGAAACAGGTCAGTCAAGACACTCCAAGCATTTGCGACGTCGCTTCCAAGATGCTTGACAACCTGTTCGACTGATGGTTTTTTACCGGATGCATCCCTGTACCGCATCTCCATATCGGCGTACGTCCGTTTTTCCTGCTTCGTGTTGATACAAAACGTGAACATCTCAGGAGTGTGGTCTCTCCAACTGCACTTGCCTGGGCATACCTTGCAACATTTTGTTGTCTTATCTAATGCCCAGCACTTTGACTTATCTTCACCTCTACGTGTACATCGACTATGGCAAGAGTAGCGACAATTTTTGCAATTATTAGAATAAAAATATGATGGTGTCTTTTCAACATAAGGGACATCAACCTCGTACTGAAAATTGATATTGTCCTCTTCATCTTTTTTATGAAGCTCAAGCATTGCCTTTTCTAGCCTCAACTGCTCCAATTTGATGCTATAAGCCTCAATGTGTGGTTCTAAGCCTTTAATTGCACTCTCCAGACGCTCACGCTCTACCAAGACTTCTTTAGAGAGAAGCAGACTACTCGGCTTCAAAATTTGCAGAGCGCGAAAAAACGAATTCTGACTTCTCGTACCCATCTCCCAAAACAATTTACCAAAGCTTGTTTCATCAATTTCCTCATCATTGTCACAATCAGCTGAGGCTTCCGTATTCCCATTTTTGACAAAGAGTGCTGAGTTATTGAATTTGCATATCTTGCAGCCCTTTGGAACGCCTGCTGCTTCGGCAGCCTTAACAACCAACGGGGATTTCCCGTCACAAAAGGTAACGAGTAGTAATATGTTTGACGCAACATCACAGCCAAAAATCTTCAGGACTTCATCAAAGATGTACTTTCGCGCATCAGTAAGCCGTCCATCTGGCGACTTAAGAACAAAGCCTACAGCGTCTATATGATCCACGTGGTGATCTTCAGGGTGGAAGAAAAAATCTCGTATTTGGGCCACGATGGCTTTGTCGCGCTTGACGCCACTTGTGTGTCCAAATCCTGGTGTGTCAATGATTGTCAACGTGTAGGGAATGTTGTGGTGTTTGTTTCCGTAAATAGTGTACGATGATATGATTTGTGTTTCACTCTCTGTTGCTGGCTGGATCCCCTCTCCTGTTTGTGACTGTGCCCCCTCTCCTGTTGGAACAATAAGCACGAACCGGAAGTGATCTTCCCACTGAACTCCTATGACGTAATTGATCATGGTATTGATCAGGGTGCTCTTACCAGCACCTGTCGCACCAACCATCAGTATCACTTTGTGCTGCTGAACAATGTGTGTGCTTTTACCGAAGGTGTAAGTACGGAACGATCCATTCATAGAGACTGGTCTCTCCGACAAAGGAACTCTATAGATTGCTGGCCCGCCTTTTTCTTCACACTCTTTTGGGAGTAATGTTGAGTGTTTAATAAGCCCTTTCAAATATTCTGGGTCAATTTTAAACTGCCCACCTTTACTGCAGGCGGTATTCATGGTGATAATGCTGATTTCCCCAGCAACCTGCAAATACAGAATGAACGTATATCTTTGATAGCGTCTAACGTGGCTCGTGGCGCGACTCCCATTTGCTCTATCGGCTTTTTTGGCTAATAACTGCAAAGAAAGCGATAATATATTATTGAAATTAATCTTTGTTCAAAACTTTGCAATGAATGACACATTCTATAAACTTACCTTTAAACATTTAGCTTTAAAGTTTGCCAAAGTAAAACAGTAATTTTCCATTAAACCAATAGTATGCCAACATTAGCAAATCGCAAGTTTGTAGTGTGAATTGTTGTAGTGTGCCACGCTAGGGAACCCTTTACCAAATTTTCTGTCACGTTCCGAACAGAGCTTCGGGACATTCTAACTGCATCAAAAAGAAAGGGCTACTATTTTTGTACTGAATTTAAATTCAAAATGCATCATCACTCGGTCATAATTTTAACTCACGCGGATCACAAAGTGATACAGTCAATAAAGGGGATTGTATCATAAATGAAGATGCGGAAGAATGGTCTACATAGCTATTAGTCTTGACCAAGGTTGGGCAGTCTACTTGTAAATAATGTCGTGGTATACTGCAGCCACGCATCTCGTATCAGGTGCTGGACGCTGCGTCTTGTAGGCGTGTTAATAGAAGTGTGATGACCGGATCTTTACCACGTCAATAATGGCCGAGGAGGGGCGTGACCGCTGTTAATCGACCAAGCCGAAGGCGAGTCCACCAACGGCTGTCATGTCCCTCCGAGGTCATTATTGACTGGTAAAGATCAGGTCATCACATTTTTATACCTATTCATAAATGCCTTCTCATAAAAAAACAGCCAAACGTTTGTTTAAAATGATAAATACGTACCTTTGCTACTTCAGTATTTCTTCAATTTGTACAGTGCAAGAAGTTGCGCGTCTTATTCACAACTACTACCAAAGCGAGGCTGCCAAACAACTTGTCTCGATCATGTCTCGATAAAGTACCTGGTGAGTGCAGTAGAGAAGATAAAGCAGTCCCAAATCATAGGTGAGCCAAGTCGTTCTTCAATGAATACAGTTTTGTGTTGTAAATTTCAAGTTCAAGTTCAAGTTCATCAACATTTATTTCCAATTCCAATATAATACAATGCGGTAAACAAACAAAAGTACAGAAGGAAATAGGAATTGGAGGCACAAGCAAAGCTTGTATAAGGGAGTGCCCGAACAGACGTCTGCATCTACAGACTAAACTGACAACAAAGAGTATATGTACATGTTGACGAGACAAAACAAGCAAACACGTCAATTCCAGTGGTTGTAAATAAAATAACAATAAAATAAAATAACAATAAGGATGGATGCAAAAGTAAAGAATAAATAAATAATTACAAAATCTGTTGAAGAAAGTATGAATTCAGATTTCGTTCAAGACTGAATAACTTCTGACTTTTACTTGAACTTTGAGGTAATCCATTCTAGTGACGTAGCCCAGAGTGTCTAATGCTGTGTTTGAAGACAGAAGTCCTGAAATACGTGCAACAATGAAGATGACCTAGTATTGTAGCTGTGTAGTCTGGTTCCCAGACCTGATGAATCTGACTACTCTGTATCGATTCAAAGGTCCGGTATCACCCACTGTCACGTGACAAAAAAGGAGGAATTCCTCCTTTTCCGAAAATATCCGAAAATTGTCGAACTCGCTTTGTCACTATTCGGATGGTATCGTTGATGGTCGGGTATTTTCGGGCATGTGTGATTGGTGTGTCTATAGAGCAAAGGTTTGTCTGGCAGCATGCCTGCATTGTCGGCTTTGTTGACGTTTTTGGATGTTTTTCTCACTCTACGGTGAAAACGAATAAAAAAAAACACCGCTTGCAGCTTTGTCAAAGTGAAAACACGTACTACACGTCTACAAATAGATTCAGGCCCGATTATCGACGGGGCTTCAGTGGTGACCCCTGACATGTTGCGCCATGCTCTATTTTTAACCGTGGGAGATACCTGACCAAAGATTTATCAGAAGTCGTCAGGGAATCTTTGGTCAGGAAACCAGACTAGTAGCTGTGTACATCAAAAAAATTGGTTGAAACATATTAACAAAGTGTTGGGGAAGTTGATTAAGAGAGTGTCTGTAAATAAATACCGTTTGCAAAAAAAAATGATATAATTGACAGCAAGAAGATTATAATTTTTATAATTTACGGTAAGTGTGTTCTTTTCCAACAAATTGATGAAAAAATTGAAGGCGAGGTTGCCCCTGCATATCCGGCAAAATAAAGCAGGAACCTTAACTTTCGCTTACAGCGTCGGTTCGCGCGCGCGTGTTTAGGCGTAGACGCGCTAACCGAACCCAAATGCACTGTGTGTGTGCTATCATACGCGCGTGTGGACGCGCGTATTGATGTTTGATTGCAATGATTCAAGGAACGCGACGTTATATGGCGAAGATGCGTTGCGTCAAATCCTGCGTTAAGCTTTGTGCGCGCACCCAAGTGATATGCATAGATATAGAACTTAAAATAACTAGGTCAGACACACGTCCGTACGCGCCATTCACTGTGTACGAAAACAATCTGCTGTTCACATAGATATAGAACTTAAAATAACTAGATCGGACACACGTACCTTACGCGCGTTTTGACCGGGCGCCGCCATTTGTCACGTGAATAGGGCCAAAAGTATGGAGGACCAACAAATAATGGTAAATAATGTTTCCATTTTTTGGGACAGCAGTATATTTCACTGATGGGTCTATAAGCAGAGTTACTAGTTTGTGGACAATTTCATCTGCTTTAAAGGGCCATAAAGGAAGTGCAACTTATAAAAGAAGAGCGAAAAACGAAGGCTAGAATGGTTAAAACACATTATGTGCCGGACACATCTTCGTTCGAAAAGGCTCCCCATGCGCCTGGCCCTATTCACGTGACCTTTTAGCGCGTCCATGAACAGCATATGTTTTTGTGTACACAGTGAATGGCGCGTACGGATGCGTGTCCGATCTAGTTATTTTAAGTTCTATATCTATGGCTGTTCATGGACGCGCTCCAGGGGTCTTAAACAAAGTCTAAACACATCCACGTGACGGACTGTCGACCAATGAGAATAATGAAATTGTCCCAGGCATTTATAAATGCCGCGTATAACACGGACCAACAGACGGACAAGACAGTATCCAGAGGCCGATTGGGTCCCATTTTCGCTATTCGTTGAATAGGCTTTGAGGGAGTTACCTCATTATGTTAATTTAATTGGCTATAAAATCGTTCTGTCTTTGGTCAGTGGTAACTGATTGGCCCAATAACTCGTGTAGTTAACTTCTTCGCAAAATTCAAAGGTCAAAAGATATGCAGACTGTGAGCAAACTGCGTCAAGACGTGTCGAGATGTATGTGCAGTGATATATGGACATAATAGATGTCGTCTACATTTATTTTTGTTTCGCCTTATGTCATATACTTTCACTGTTTTTTCATTGCCTTAATGGTGATATCGTGGAAATGTTTGTCTTCTACCTCTGCTTGAATAACAAGTTACCATTTGTTTGGAAGGGCAGCTGTGCCGTTGACAGAAGAGGGTAAGGGCCTAACTCCCCCACCACCGCTGTGGAAACCCTTGCCCACTTCACCTACCGTGCCCCCCCCCCGCCTTAAAATCATGAATTTCCTTTTTTTATGAGGTCTGGAGTGTTTTTTGTTTTTTTGTATTTCACAATTCATGTATATTTTGAGCCCCATTAGTCTTCTAGTTATTTTCAGGTGCTAAGTAAACGGCAGTGAAATGGAGCCACCAACGTTAGAAACAGTCGCATCCCCCTCCTCTTCCCCCTCCACCTGATCATTTTTGTTTTCCGGACGAAATTATTCTGGGGTAACGTTTTTGCTGTTGGTGTTTTGTTTCTACAGTATTTTTTTTTAATCGACTTGCGCCCCCTTAAAACTACCCTGGCCCCCTTTGCCACCCTCTGAAAAGAACCTGGCTACGCCACTGGAGGGCAGGGTTTATAACTATTGTTATGTGCACCAACTTGAATGAAAAAAGTCTCAAAACGGCCAGTGGTGGTTCCGAGGTCCGGTAGCCGCCATCGTCCAGAAGACCAAAAGGGACGAATTACTCTTTGTTTAATTGAAAAACTCGTGTTCGTTAGCATTCGGATGTTTCGGATGTTAGCGATGGTATTTCACAGAATGCTTGTCATGTTGTCTGTTGGCAATTTTAGAATTTTCAATAAATCGAATCTCATGTTTGCGAAATAAATGCCCTATTAGTATTATATTACCGACCGCCGGGATTTGGCAAGAGTATTTTCAAATATTACCACTAATGACGTCACCCGG
Organism: Mediaster aequalis; assembly: GCA_032356045.1. Lineage (NCBI taxonomy): Eukaryota > Metazoa > Echinodermata > Asteroidea > Valvatida > Goniasteridae > Mediaster > Mediaster aequalis. The sequence continues at coordinate 3,773 of JAULKO010085272.1, read as the reverse complement.
ACTTACACTTGTGCGTCATTGTGCGTTTTTAACCGTTGTTGCTATCTGATCTATTATCAATAGTCGTCAGGGAATCTTCAGGTCCGGGAACCAGACTAATGTTGTGTACTGCGAACTCTATGTGGACTTCCTCCTCATGTGCCATGAAGTGATCATAGGCTCACTGGAATTTATGCAGTGTTGGTGAGTATAACAAGATACTTTGGTAAAACAATCATATCCATATCGGTTCATTAAGGAAGCTGAACAGAATATAGGCTACTGGATAATCCACATGCACGATAAATGACGCAAAGGTACTAAACGGCGTTCGTTGCTATTGACGGAAATTGTCAACCTTTTGTAAGTTGTCAGGCCGTAGTCGAGTCAGACGTAGGATTCAAACCACCATTCGCTTCCTGATATGCGGGATCGTGTGAAAATGTTATGTCGGGTGAAATTTTCCCAGAGCCAACAATGCACGCATGATACGCGACGACATCAAAGTCTGGATCATGCATGGCCTGCGACTGAACATCAAGTGAACTAATCTACCTATAAAAGAGTAATGAATGTTTAATTTCGTCAGGTTCCGCAAAATCTTTTCTCAGGCATTCCGGCGACTCGGAAAACAGAAGCACATACACATCCAACAGCAAAGTCTTAGGACTATCGCTCGTGGCGTGATTGAATTTCCCCTATGGGTCGGACGCGGCCGCTGCCTGCTGGTGAGTGATAGACTTGGTCAAGACTAAAATAATATCTTAAAGTTAGAATGTTCTGCTCAGAAGCAACATTGTAAAAACCACACACGGAAAAAGGCTTTGCCGGACAAAATGTGTACTTTCTATTTTCTTTCAAATAGGTCGGGAGACGATTTTTAAGCATCGATTTAGGCTAGGTCTACCTTGTATTCGTTAATAACACGTTCGTATTAACTGTTGTTTTTAGAAAATCTTTTTCTATTGGACAGTTACTCTTGGTTTTGTCTGCATGTCTTATTAAGGGCAAAATTGGGGGTTATACTCCGGGTAATCGATTTTCAGCCAATAATTTTTTATTTCTAGTAGCCACATTGTGCTCAACTGTAAAAAAGGTCTTCGACTTAAATGTCCCAGGAGATGGATTTTGTTTTTAACTTAAACCCACAAAATGCACATGTACACCAAATTTACCATCCTTTTACCATTTATCATTTATTATTTTATTTTAAATCTTTAGACATATAAAAATGTATATATAAAAGTTGAGCAAGGGCTGTCTCGGATACACAAAAGTTAAAAACTGTCATCAAAAGAAGTGCATATCCAGACCTCTGCCAACTTAAAAATTTACACAATACAGGTATAAATACAAAGAATACATAAGAAGCACGACAACATAAAATAACAGTTAGATCATACATAATAAAAGACAAAACAGGAGCCAAGAAAAACGAGACGACGATACGAGAAGACAACCAACGAAACAAGACAAAACGAGGCAAGAGACAAGGATAAAAACAGAAAAACGAAACGAGGACAATAAAACAGGACAACACGAAACAATATAAGACGAGGCAAAACAAGACGAATCAAGAGAAGACGTTGGATTTGATGCTAATGTGAATTTACATATTCATGAGCGCAAGAGTTATGTCAATCAAGGCAAACAATTTGGTATTATAGCGGACTTGTGCATTACAAATTGCCAGAATTTTTCAAATACTTTTTCTGGGGGCAGTTTTCTGAAATGTTTGTTTCTCTTCTTTATCTTACTGTGCTTGGTACTAGCCTGTCAGTAGACAAAATTAATGTGCAAACTGCAAAATTTTGAGTTCTTGTTGTACTGTCAGAAGATGGAATTTTGTTTTTATTCCATAATCTGTTTATAATTGTGATAATCTAAGCTGTATAATGATAGCTTGATTGACATCACAACAACAGCGCCCTCATGTGTCAGGAAATTACATGAACATATTGAATTGTGAACAAGAAGAGTTAATTCTAATGTTGAGTCCATAAGGGAATGCCACTATGTTTAAACAGTTCAGAAGCACTGATATCTACACACAAGATCTTTTGACGATTGTCATTTCATTGCACTTTAAACTAGCGATCTTTTACGGAAACGGCCGGTGTGCATAAATTACACCTTACCTCTATGAAAGGTTAAGAATCAGGTGGGACTCTGTTCTTAAAGCGAAGTCCAGGACCTGCATTACAGGATGTACAAATTAAAAGATACAAGCAATTTTTATTTATTTACTTTAAATCTTTCAATGCGATGAAATTAGAATACACTAGATGGGAAGGAATTGTTGAGCAATAACAAAACGTTTTTCAAAACTCATAAACAATATGTTATTCATAAACTCCTGCCAACAGAAAAATGCACAGAAAAATAACATGAAAGCAACGCACTTTAACATAAGTGCACAAATTTCAAGTTCAAAACAGTAGCGGGTATCTGAGGCAAAATAACAAAAGGAGAACAAATAAGAAACAAACAAAAAAGCAATCGACCCTAAAAAACACGGCCATGCAGATATTCATTAACATAAAGTTAAAAACGGGGCGGTAAACAATAGAGCAACAGCAAGACAAACCAAAAACCTACAACAAACAATTTGTCCATTGGGTATATCGAAATTGGTCCAAATAGGATATTATTAATTGACTAATTTCATTTAATAATTTGGTTCGGCTTCACCAAGGTCATCATAGTTTACCGCCCATCCCATGAATTTACCAATCGCTGTAGAATCGTGCGAACGTAGCTTGCATGTCTAATCACAGCAATTTAAAAAAACGATACTGCACAAAATTCTTTGGAGGTGTCTAAGGGCCGTGACTACGCGCCAGTGGGTGATAGGTCATTTATTTGCAGATTGAACGAATTTGGGATAGACGCATCAGACCGGGTCCATCTTGAGAATCATAAAATGCAGTCCATTGCCGGGAGGACAGGGGTAAATTCCAAAGTTATCGTCAAGTAGTAGAGTGTTACGTTGTTTGCGAAAAGGCTGATAAATACTTACGCATAACTGCAGTTTTTGTGCAAGATGAAATGAATGAAATGTCCAAGATGAAATGAATTTGGAAGCCACATACCTATAAATAAGCATAATAAAAGGTATTTTTAGCTTTTTTTAAATGAACGTCAACTTCACGCGTGATTGACTTGTTTCGCGGGCACGTCAAACTGTTATACATGTACGCTCACCGTCGCGAAACTAACCGTTTAGCGGCATGTCACGTCAGTTTCGAACGTGAGCAGACGAAAGGATGTAAAAATTTGCCTTTTCGAGTCTGGATCTTGAGAAATACAGCACTAATTGGCTGGCATGGAACACTTTCAAAATTCAGTAGGAACATATAATGAATGGAAGAAATCTAAAACTTTCTTGAAAATAACAGTTCTTTCCCACAAATTATGAATTCGTGCCATTCTTTCTGGCTTTTTTTAACAGGTAATTTTGCATTGTCGCCAAAAATATTTACTGGATGATAAATGAAATCCAAGTTCCAAAAATTGCACTGTTCATATGAATTTGTTACCCCCACTTTTGTTCACTTAATTTCACAGTTTAAATATCGTGCGCAGAGTATACTACAGAGGTCCAGGATCTTGTAATCGGATTAACCCTGGCCTGTGTGGCTGTGCGTCCAGCCTTGAAATGTGGTCCGGCACACTCCATTCACGAAATGGGTAAAACAAAACATATATGTAATTGCACAGAGTCATGCATAAACACAGACACTGGTTATGCTGCTAGCAGGAAACAAAGATACTTGAGTTCATTAAAATCGTTT
>JAULKO010085271.1:0-14344 GCA_032356045.1 Mediaster aequalis | reverse complement strand
AATTGTAATTTGATGAATATGTGATCATTAACCACAGCGAAACATGTGAATTCAATTTAATTGCATCCTACATGTTGCCTTCCGTTAATCTAATTGTACTTTCAGATGGGCAAATCATTCTGAGCTCATTTTGTTCAGGAGATGAACACCAGATTCGTTACGTCCAATGAAGAAACTCTGTATTCAAGTTGAAAACATAATGATATAAAATTTAGAATATTGATAAAATCTATTTCATATCATTATTGATTGAAACCAAACTTATAGGACTTCAAATATTTTATGATTTACGAACATAAATCGATATTATTCAATGTTCAAGTTCAATCGGTGTTCAAGTGTTCTTTTAAAAAAAACAAAACCCAAAACAACCCCCAAAAACCAACACCCCCAAACAGAGTACATAATTCTAGCAAAGAACAATGTGATATTCTGAGCGTTTTGGATGTTGTCACTTTTACCAACTGTGTCATTAGAAAGAAGACATTAAGCGAAAATGCATGTGATATTAACAAATTCCATTAAGTAAAATGCAGAATGACTGTTATGCCTTACAGCAGTCGACTTTTACAGTATGATTTACAAGGACAACCAGGAACTTAGCTAGAAACAGAATGGATATGGCAGCATAAGGAGATTTAGTACTAGGAGCCTATTTGTATACATGTATTTACATCAAGGATTCATTCATTTTCACGAATGAACCATGCATTTCTAAGCGACAGTATCGAAAACGTCACGGCATTGTCCCTCTGAAAGCAGTCTTTGGAGAATCTTTCATTGACATAGATCCCATGGGTGTAATTAGAGTGCAGACCATTCTACTCAAATGCCCAAGGGGGTAAAGGAAAAGGATTACAGAGATGGCTGAGTGGCTCAATAGATATAGACATTTTCCTGGACTTATTTCACATGGGAATAATCAGTGATAACTCCAGTCCTTTGCTTTGGAAAAAGTCAGCCCGGCTCTTCAAGATTAACTATTATTTGTTAAATATTAAATATTAAATATTATTTAAGTGCTTTTAACAGTACTTGATCGTTTGCAATGTCACCTCTTCGAAAATAAACAATCATCGTTTCTGGCCTAGAAAGAAAATGCGCAAAACAGCAATGACGGCAATTTGAGCATCAGCGCAAATATACCTCGGCAATTACGGTTGTGTAAGGTTGCATTCTCCGTTTATTACATTACCTTCCGTAGTCCATCTCTTTTGTCCAAACACAGCCAGCGAATAGCTAATTACCCAGGGGGAATGCTCTGTCGTCCTGCCGCGAGGTCGAGCGCGGAAGCATCTAGTCATTTGCCCCCAAATCCGACGTAGACGACACAGGGGCTTGACGGCATTCACATCTCGTCTAATGGAGAAATCTCACAAAGGGACAGCCAAATTGAATTATATTTACTTGACTTGTTTGGGCCCGATGGCATGCACGCACCGCCTGTCATCCCGCAAACCTCTGATGTAGGGCGAAAAATGAGAAATCACGTTCATAAAAAGAATAACTCAACGACGGACACGCACGTCCATACTTATCTTTTATGGAAACAAATTTACAACTATTATATATTTATATTTAGCGATGCTAAATCTGCACGATGGCATCATTAATACTGTTAACAAGTTTGATATTATAACAAAACTTCAGTAACAAAATTAATACTTGAAAAAAAATTAATAAGATTAAAACCGATTTGAATCCTGCATTCGTGGTAGCATGTGTGTGTTTGTTAAGGCTATGGACTAAAACAATCCGTTGACTAAAACATGAAAACTATTCTCCTACGCGTCAGTATGACGTCATTTTAGCATTAACCACGCCCACTTAACACGACCTGAGCCAACTATGTTCCACAGTCGTATGGATATGCATAGTTCCCCCAAGACCTGTGCAGGAAATTAGAGGGCATAAGGTTCGTTTGAAACGCTGTGCCATTGCAGTTGTTACCAACTCCATCTTTGCAGTATAAAGTACCTTTGATAGGGAAAACAGCGAGGGAAAAAACGTTTACTGTAATGTCATCACACAGTAGATTAATCCCGCTTGGGGCCGGAACTAACAACATAAATACGCATAGGGCAAATTACGTTTCTGCTTACCAAACGATTGCGCCAGAGTTCATGATTTGGGACTGCTATATCTGTTGCACTCAGCAGGTATTTTATCGAGACAAGTTGCTTAGGCAGCCTCGGTTTCATAGTTGACGTGAATAAGGCGCATGGCCGCTGATGACTTGAACAGGACGGATTTGACCATCAGTGATGGCCATTCAGAAGAATCCGTTTTGTAAATCCGTGTCTGCATTCATCTCACGATTCAAGTTCTGACGCAATACTTCATCGGTGTAATTAGTTGTGAAACCCATGCGACAGCAGAACGAGCCTCCGGATATTAAATTGTGGATGACACGAATTACGTCATAAGCCCATCTGGTCTCTGGATGTGGCTTATGTAGCTCGTGATCGCATATCGAGGTTTATGCAGCCTGCTTGTGTCGTACACTGCGGCTGATTAAGTGATCCATCATCAAAGCAACAGTGTACAGTGATACCCTTGATGAACTGCTCCGTCTAAACATTGTTTTGTTTTTTAAAGAAAACTCAGACGGCCGTTTCCTGCAGAGCTGACCATACGGAGCTTAACCTCTCTTTGCTGATTAAAAAGTACCTCCACACAGATTTTTGCTGATTTGAAAAACAACAAAAAAACAACATGCTGCTCGAATTACAAGCGAGAGATCAATTGTTTCAAACTCGAAGTAAAACTTAAGATCATGCTTTCCATGCAAAGTCTTGAAGATCGGTGCTTTAGTCTAGTACAACCTGAACGAGATCGATGAAATTTAATACTGATCCAGCCACTATATTGTACATGTAGTAGAAAATCAAATGGTTAATGGATTTTACTGATTCCAGACTTGGGATTAATCATGGGTGCTCTTGTTAATTTTGGCTTCCCAAAACATCTCAAGTAGCAGGTGTATCACGCAGGTCTACGCAACTCTCATTTCATACATCAACACATTCCACCCATAAACTCTTTTTTTAAAAGGAACTTTAAACACTGAGCACATCTTCAAAATGTTATCTACTGATAACATATTTTGTGGAATTTATTTCATTCGAAAACTTTCCTGGCGTTCCAGGTTAGGACTTTCCTTCTGTGACGCATTTTGTAACAGCCAGTAATCGGCAAACACAGGGGGAAAATCAAGATGGGTTGAGATAGCTATCTTGCAGTTGAGGTGAGCAAGCAATTCACGTGCAGAATAAACGTGCGCCTCGTAGTTCGAGATTGAAATCGATGGGAGCCGAACTACGCAATGTGTGCGTGTCCTGAATGGCAAACGGTAGTGGGGGGGGGGGTGTTAAAGGTCATCGCCGAGCCAGAAGGAAAGCAGCCGGTGGTTTCTGGTGAAAGTTTACATGAAGGCCAACGGGGTCAGTGCCAGGGCTACTTATTCTTATCAGCCATAAAGTTTAAAAAGACCGTAAATGTTGACTTTTTATCCCGTTCCCTACCTTCTCCGCCACCCTGGATCAATCCGGGGTCCCTAAACAAGTTGAGTAGCAAACGGGTCTTTTTTTTTTTTGCGACTGGTCAGTCACTCTTCGTTTCTTTAAGTATAGCTTTCACCTTTTTCGTCCGCGAAGCAGTTCTGCAGATTTCAGAGAAATAATTGCCATGGTAACAGTCGAACGTATCGTGTCTATTCCTAAAAACAGCGACATTATAATTACATTATATGCCTTGGAACTGTCTGGATTCATCTGCTGCCTTTCCTGAGTCTTTTCGATGTGACACGACATTTCCCTGTTTTCCCTAAACCAATTAATTATTATTCCAATCTTGGCTTGCCTGCAACTGACACGAATGCTGGCATATTAGCCGACGTGTCCTTTAACCAAGCGGCATTCGATACATATCTGGAATTATGTACCCTCCAATTCATCAGCCATATCAGCCAGCGGAAATATTAGAATAATTAACTAATGTTCGTATCTCAGAGAAGTGAAAGGTTATTACTGTATAATCATCGACTATGTTGACAAAAAGAGAGGACACTAGGAAGTACAAAGTTAAAAACAAGCAACTTCAAGCATGGCAACTAAAATTCGAAGACATGATATTCAGTACTTACTGTACTTATTTCTTCTATTATTAGATCATCAAAAAGATTATCCTCTGTTATTCATAAATGACGGAGGACCCAAGATTAATATTGTAATTCACAATGACCTTCTTTGGAGAAGACGAATCTGTGTTATTTGTTTTCTCAATCTTGTAATCCTACATGATGGTTGGGTGCTATTTCTACCCGTGATGAGTGTATCGCATGATTGTTCTGCTCTCGGTACGTATAGTTCACTACCTGCCCTTCGCGTTTGCTCTTTGAAAGGTCAGTCGTGTACAGTCCGATGAATAGTTATTTGCGGAGAAAAGTAGGTTTAGGAGCCCGTGTAACCGTCTGAGAGTTGTACTAAACATGCACAATTGTGGCAAGTGCAGTTTGGGACTTCACCACATTCTGTTGAAACTGTATTCTTGAAAATATCCATGCCATTTGGCTTCAAATTGAAGACCTTTTAGATCTTCAAAGAAGAAATTATAAAAAGCGGTTTTTCAAAGTATTATCATATGACGGCGATACCATTTTCACATTTTCCCTTCAAGTTCGACGTCTTGAATAACAAAGCTGATGCTAAAGTTACATCTGATTCTTTAACTAATTTTAACTTATTTTTTTCTGTAGTATTAAGGACAATTAATGCGATATTTTTATTTGGTCTTTTCCTAAGCAAAACAATAAACGATAGCTTACTAATCCAAATATACACTTTGAAATAACATGTAAGGATATGGTTGGGACTGGGAGCACATCACAGCTGATATTTTATGACACGAGATCACTTGTATTCGTATGAAATCCAAGCACGTAACTGATCTGTAATTCTACACGCCTTTTCTCAACTTCCAAAGTGCTATTGACGACAAATATACTGCCGAAGTAATTCTAGTGTTTCCGTGAGGTTGACATAAACGTAGGGTCAATTTTTCCCGGAGGAGAAATCAATTCTGACATGAGGAGTTTTTGGTGGCAGCGAGAGGTGATGTGATCTTTTTGTTGTGCCTAGACCTAGCCTTGTTGAGGTTCCTCTCGAATCATTGTTGAATATCTCGTTATCCCCTGCCTAATACTCCATGGAATGTACCCTTCCCTGCGCTTGCTGCATTTAACATGCTTTTCCAAACTCACTATCTTAAAGCCTTTCTCTTCTTTGACTCTCCACAAGAGTTTGAAAGATTAAATGTCAAGTGAAACCCGTACCTGTGAATCCCCTCGGATTTTTGGGGGCAAAGTGCAAATTTGGGCAAATGTTGAATGGCAAAGTGAAGGGTGAGTCGAACGACTCCTGCTGCTTTCTTCCGGAAGTGCATTTTGATAAGATCAATCCCAGACGATTCTTACACAAGCACAGCCTTTCGCTCGGGCTTGATATAAATCGAAACCGTCTGTCACTTTATTAAATGCAATAAGCATGGTCTGAAAAAAAACCATTCGTGCATTTTCACTATGAGCATTGCATTGTCTATAAACAGTGGTCGGTGAAATCATGCCCAGTTGTAGGGGAATTTGCCGAGCAGAATCTTGACAACTGCTGCAGCACCAAAACGACAATACAGTCAGTGGAAAGACACGATCTGCCCATTCAGCAAGAAATCGATACCTTTGGAGAAGAGAGCAATTAAGTTGACAGTGCTAAATAATTAAGAAGGGAAACGTTTGATCAAACCGGAACCAAGAAGCATTTGGGCAAATGAGCAACCAAACTGTCATGGAACATTGCAGGTGCAACTACACGTTGTGACTGCATCCTCTGCGCTATAGTTGAAACAATATTGATGCGGTCATAAGCAATTCCAAGGTCATTGCAAGCACAACCCGAGGCCGGCCATCCGCATATTGATTTTCCATTGCTAATAACTTATAAAGATAAGCGTCTATAGATTCAACGATGTGCCTGATCGTTAGACTCTTAGGAAATGACGTCAAAGACGACGCAATGTCGATGGCCATCTAGCACTGGGTAGATAAGAGTGTCGGGACCGTAAATATGTTGAAACGAAGCTTTAATTTGACAGTCTCATGGACCCCCAGTCTCCCTGCTATTAGTATCGAACTGACAATTCTGAGAGATTGTATTCTCATAATTTGAACTCCGCTATCACCAAGTCAGTTACTTCTCACTTTTGACATTCCCTCTGTGTTTTTTTTTATTCTCACGTACGCTACAGAAGTCAGCTCCTTGCTGACGACCCTGCTTTGGCTTCGTGGATCGACCAAATAAGTGAAATGGTTCCCACCTGAATCACATAAATGGCCAGCTTCCATTTCAGAATGATAGTTTATTGTTTATTATGCTCATTGTATACACCTGCTTATGCAATCGTTGTAGTCGTGATTATGGAGCAGAAAATGTTGCGCATGTTTTTTTGAAAACGATGGAAAAAATCTCAAACTTATTCTAGGGCAAATTTCTAAAGATTGTACATCACACTTTTGACATAAGTTTCTTTTCCCTTGAATTACGTGCACTTTATAGACGGAAGAGTTTCCTACGATTTTATATAATTATACATATGCAAGTCATCTGGTAACATTTTGATTATCCATTGAAATCAAATTTTAACAAGAGTTATAACTTGCCTTTCAAACTGTACTGACTTCATCAGGTGTAGAAATCCGCTCGTGGAACCCATCATCAAATATTTAGACATGATATCCGGTTTTGTGGTGTATCTCGTCAATTGTTCATTCGGTCATTGGTCTGAATGATTCATACAATTTTTGCAGTGCCATGAAATGTTGTAAACAAAGAGAGATCTACTCAATAGAATTAAATGGTAGCCTCCATAAATCCGCCCACACTACTTGGAAAATAGCGCGAAATGAAAGAGCGGCTTTCGCCCCATTCTGTCTAATCTGTTCCACTTGTTTAATTTGCAAGAACGATGGGTAATTTATTTGAAAGCTGTCACGGTCTTTTTGTTAATGAGAGATAATATGGAAATATGCGAAACCTGCCATAAAATTGCCATTTGAAAGATTTGTTACTGTTGATATTAAGTGTCGCGTTTCAAATTGCCATGGCGCTAGCTAGCGTAATTTTTGTCACAAAAAAAGAAGCGCATGACATTGAAACTCTGGTTAAAGTTTGTTGACACCTTGCCTTCTCCATTTCATGTGGTACGTGCCAGATTCATTGCATCTTACTACAGGGTTAATTTGACCAGCTTTAGTGGGCACTTGTGACAACGAAATCAGACAAACAAATGGGAGTAATTTAAACACGTTCGCAAACAAGTAAAAATTTTCATATTTGACTATTTTTTTTAAAGGAATGCATTCAATATGACGTTTCTGCCGTTTTTCTTCAAAAGTAGGTTTTTGGAAGTTGTAATTCATGGCTTTTATTTTCAACTTGTACTGGTTTCAAGGATAAAATGAAAAACAAAGAGCACACATTTCCTACGTATGGATGTTTATGAAATTTCTTTGCGAACGTGTTTTTAGTGTATGATCTTGACAATATTAAAAACCATGTATTTGTATCAGAGTGCGAAAGCACCATTAGAAGTGTGCATAAACATATTCTCAGGAATAAACATAATGCAAGAAAAGTATTAATATCTGTCAATTAAACTTACATCATAACTTCAAGACGGCAACATTGAAACGTTTTTACGACTGAATTACGATTAACAGTTTGGAATACCAAATGCGCGCGATTATGTTGAGCTTGGAAAAAACGGAAAATAACTTGAGGAAGGAATGCCTGATTTCATGCGTAATTTAAGTATAAACATGCACATTGCCGTTCCGCATTACGTATGCGTATAATCTTGTGTTTTGTACCTGACAGTGTCATTGTAAATGCGTACACCAGCTGACAAACTGGAACCAAAACAAACTCGATTGTTTTTGTTCTGGCCCAAAGGTGTCTTTTTATATTTAAGAGTACAACTTGTGTCGAAGTGAACAGTGCATTGATTCTGTTCCACGAACTGACATTTAAAAGTTATCGTCGCCAGTTCTGTAGTCAAACTCGCCAGTCTTGTCACGGAATCTGTACGACTGAGCTTGTGTCAGGAAAAACAACTTTGGAAACCGTTCCAAGGAATCAGTTCACCCCTAACAGATGAGGAACGGCAAGACACGATAGTCCCTTTACAACACGTGCTGGCCTATGGAATCATAAACGTGCCTGCAGTGTTAATAAATTATACCGTTTTAAAGTACATAGGCAGTGGACTTTGGCCGAACTGTTTCGATTTTCGCAGTTGGCGTGATCAGGAACGCTACATGGATGGCACACCATGCCTTGACGTGTGCGCGGCTCATCAGGCCAATATATTTATGCTCCAGATCGGGTATTGATGAAGTCTGTCGGGCCAGCTTGCGTGGTGAACCTCTTGCGCCTCGTGGTAATCACCCAGCGATGAAAGATTAATTTTTTCGTGTGAAAGTGCGTTGGATTGGTTGATCACAATTATTGTTATTATTGCGTTGTCGGAGCTGGCAAGCATTTGCCAACCAAGGCTCGAAGAAATTTATTTCTCCGCTACCTGCTAAAACCAGAAATGGCAGACATGAATAATGACATTTTTTTTTCTGTATAGTCGAAAAATAGATTTTCCTTCTTGTTGAGGTCGATAATTTTCTGACAAAATACATTCTTTTTGTGTGTATGTGTGTTAAATTCCTATATGGAAGTTTACACCTCGGATTGTACATTACGTAGTCTTGCGTATAGGCAAACGACTGCATTGGGTGAGTTATGATATCTGATTTATCCTGAGGCTAACCATGTTCATTCCGGAAGCACTCATCATCGGCCACCGCGTTGTGTCCTCCAACCAAAATGGTTCCGTCCGCGCACAAATCCGTTCTCGATTCTGCTTTGTTCATTTTAAGTGACACGCCGAGAACATGGAGATAGATGCATTGCGCGTGCGCTTGCATGACTCTACCCTCCAGCTAGCTGTACGTGTATATTAAATTAATCGAACCCAGAGAGGGGATATACACGCTGTGTACGGCAGCACGTGGACCTTTCTCGTAGTGGCGTGGATAACGACAGAAACAAGGACGACTGTAAGACGCAGCGAAGAAGGAAGCACCGCCATGTCGAGCAAGAAGGCCTCCCATCGTGCCAAATTCGAGTTTAGAAGTTGTAGCTTCGAAGGAAAATATCCGTCCAGGTAGGTGATGAAATTCGTTTGCACTTTCAGACTTAGAGGTACGTGGGATATTCCATAGCCTTTGTGTAACACGGTAAAAGGAAACAACCACAATTTGAAGCTTTCCCAGTTGTGTAGCATGCCGGTTTATATATGTGAGGTTTTAGGTTTAAGTGTGAGGCTTTGGTTCACTTCTGTGTGAGGTATTCGGCTTTGAGTAGGAGGTTCACTTCTGTGTGAGGTTTTATGCTGTATTGAATTCAATCACAGTCTCTCACTTTCCTAAGCCCCGAGGTACTACAATACTGTCAGTATAAATCCCCTTTGTATGATGTCATTCCGTGGATTTAGCAGGTTGTCGTTTAGAATGAGACGACAAATCTTGCAGAGGTAAAAATCGTTTGTTTGATAGCCACCCTAATAATAGTAATAATTCATTGGGGTGTGTCCCCATTCAAATGGCAATGAAATCGTTGAAAAATCCTTCATTCCTTAAGTTTTACTTCTAACTGAAATGCACATTCCAAAATAAAACCTTAAATTTCTCTGGAGATCCGAAGATTCATACATTGGATAGTTTGGTTTCAAGGAACATTAGTTTGGACAAATCATTCAACTAATACGCCATAAGCATCGACATAGACATACGTGTATTGGTCACTGAACAGACGACAGAACAATCTTCAGCTGTTAGTCAGATTTGAAATCTCCCTCGATGAACACTTGATATACCCAGCACCTTATATAGGAACAATGAGGTGTGTTGTTGGCAAAATACTCGAGCAAAAGACTTAATACTTTATTTCTGGTTATAATCATAAGTGTTAATTACATCTTCCAATAGTAACTGTCTTGCATTATCGTTCAGTTCGAATCTAAAATCTTACTTAAAATCCATACTCTTGTTTTCCCGAAAGAAAATATCATGGCCACCCTCTATCGTGTACTTCTTATAGATATGGCAGCATTGTGTTGTTCCTTTCCCACAGCCTAAGGTAGTCCAATCAATTTCATTTTAACGGCTGCATGTGCAAGTGCATTGCACCTGCGCCTTCAGTGGAAATACCTGAGCACAATCTGTACCGAGTCTCATCCGAACAAACGTGACCATAATAAACGGCCACGTGCATCGCTCGGCTGTAAAATACAACATTAGTGTGTATCTGTCCAGAATGGCTCTTCAAACATGGGAATGTGCTCAGTAATGACCAAGTGTCTCCGAGGTACGTGTATGTTGCCAGCGTCTTACAGTACCCTTCGGAGCATAATCATCTCGGAAATGCATGTCTGTTCTTCCCATGTGAGATGTGATTGGGTCTTAATGAGCTCCAAACAGGTTACATTGTTACCCCAGGGCATAATTCATACACCCTTAAACAGCATGGAAACTCTACTGCCTGTCGCCAGGGGAAAGGCAACAGCATAATCGTCTGCTGTTCATTGGTTTGCATTAAACAAGCCAAGCCTCGTCGATTCTTGAGAACTTAACAATATTGAAATGCATATTGTACCTGACACTAGATTTTAAAGTCAGTAACTCGCTCTCCAACTGAAAAATGTATTCTTGATACACTGCTTTTTAATTGGATCAAATGCCTAATTTGAACATTGTGCTCTGCATAAACCCCGTATTAAAACGCCCTTTTAAAACATTGTATTAACGGTGATTGTTTACAAAATGGCTTTAAAACTAGGTAAATAACATTTAGCAAAATCTAACTTTTGTGCAAGGACAAAAGTACAAAACGAGATGGTTAAGAAGGTGCTTTAAATTGAAATTAAAGTTTTTTTCAAGTTTCAAATCTATTCTGGGGTGTTTTTCAGAAATTCTTCGATCACTATAAGGACTTAGAAGCAATTAATCGACTTTACAAGACAAGATATGAGCGTAAATGTTCCTTGTAGTGCAATACGCTGCATCACATATTTCTGTGATAGTCACACTCGCTGCAAGCATTTTATATTCCATAAGATTGAAAAAAAAACCGCTGTTCAGTAGGAAGTACTGTAAACAGTATGCTGGTACAGTGCATAATAGTTGTTTTAATGGTATGATTATAATGAAAACAATAATAACGGTGAGTCATGTATGGTTATCAATGATGAGAAAAAGTAAGTAATCGTACTACAGTCAATCCCGTAGTTCAAGTTAAAGCATTAATTATTCAAAGCTCTGGTTAAAATAACCAATAACTGGTAGATATGTGTCCATCCAATCGCATTGGTTCCACACATATCAACAAATCCTACCAGTATATTGGTTGTTTTCAATCAATCTGTTTTAGAGTATAAGAACAAGAATTCCAGGGAGTGTACATCAATGTATAAACATCGTAAACTTCGATTCCATCTTCCAACATAAAATCAAAATTAAAAAATATATTAAACGATCTGGAGAATAACAACTGAAGACAGATAGGCTAGTAACAGTCTCAGATTTCCTTTTTACGGTGGTCAAACCACTGCAGAGAACACAAACAAAATGTCAGATTTGACTGGAAAACAGTCCAACTTGCACCGAGCTGACTACAGCTGTGGTCAGCCGGGTGCAAGTTTGAACGTTGTCCAGTCATATCTGACTAGGTTGTTTTCACAGTGATGATGCCCCTATAACCCCCCAAGGTCGCTTGTCTGAGACTGTTAGCGTAAAAGAAAGAGGAAGCAATGGTTCAGAGCATGGTGGGGAAGGAGGGGAGGGGTTCGAACCCTCCGGATCCTTGGCTGAAGCTATTGTATTCAGGAGAATGACAGCTGGATAAGGTTGTTGGTTAGATTGATTGATGCATAACTAATTAGGAAGAACATCAACTGCCTGGCCCCTCAGAAACTTGAGACATTGAAGACACGGATCTTTTAAGTCCCGGAACTGTGGCAACGGAAACAGGGTACTCAACTGACAGAAACTATCATGACCTCGAGGACAGACGAACAAGGCCCTTTTTGCTTTTATCCGGAATATATCCACCTGCGGTGAGGCTATTAATAAATGATATATGTTCCTTCTCCTGTTATTCCATTATCTGCGTTTTGCTCCAGCCTCGTGTATTCACCGGCATCATTGCAATCTGAAATTCCAGTCGTTTCGTGTTCATCTTGATTACGAGAGAGAATCTGTCTTCAACAACAGTCAATATTTGCCTTGTGCTCTCGTTTACTTTAGTCGGCACGGTAGATTATTGCGAGTGTGTCTTTGCCAAAGTCTGCTACCGTCTTAATAACCCCCGGCCGATGTAGTGAATGATCACTCACCAGAACTACTAATTCGTGCGTTTACTCGTATTTGAAACTTGGCTTTACTGAAGAGAGGTTTAATTTCTTTTCATTTATTAATTTCAAAGGTACAAAGACACAATTGACAAAGTTACAAATTACATAATATAAACATGTACATTAAAACCATCAATATTAATCAGACTGCACAAATATAGCACCCGTGTAGGATAAAAAAAGTAAACTAAATTACTCCATCTACTTGTACTAGTGCCATTTTTAGACAAAGAAAAACAACAAATCTCAGAAATGAAGCCCTCCCAAAAAAACCCAGCACATAACAAAGCCATCGTTGCAACAGAAACGCGAGATCGATTAGTAATGGAATACTACTTTCTAAGAGGTGTTTTAAATGAGAATAGCACCTGTCGTGTTTGGCCCCGTCCTCAGAAAAAAACATAGTGTTATATGTAATAGAGACAATATTCCAATATCCATCAAGGAAGTAGCAGTCGAATGTTACGTAATGCTGTCTAGCAGAGGAATGGCTCACGAGAGGGCAAACAAAATGAGGTCAATCATATAGGTTATGCAAAAATTGTCACCGTAAAACAGACGGGTTATTTGGTTGATGACGATTTTTGTGGAAAATAATCTAATAAATTCCCCAAGCCCTATCTTAATTTTGCACAGATTTTCACAGCGCATAGCAAACAAAGACGAAGTACCGGGATTTGACTGAAATCATGGAAAATTTTCCGTGACGGCGTTGGAAAAACAGCAGCAGCAGCAACAATGAAACGTGCCTGGCATACTTCATTGTTGTCTGACTACACAAGTGTAGATTGACATGCA
This sequence comes from Mediaster aequalis, assembly GCA_032356045.1. Classification (NCBI taxonomy): domain Eukaryota; kingdom Metazoa; phylum Echinodermata; class Asteroidea; order Valvatida; family Goniasteridae; genus Mediaster; species Mediaster aequalis. Next base: position 1,033 of record JAULKO010085271.1, on the reverse strand, counting down.
TGGTTGCGTATATTGCTGCAAAAATGCAAAAATCAAACTATTCTAGCGAAACCATCATTTCTTCACCTGTTTGGTTGTCGCCGTTGACGCGATCGCGACTCTGGCCCCAATGCATTTTCCACATTCCGTTTTCTTTGAACGCGGAGTCGTCAACATCATACCGCATCATGCCTACCGAATGCTAACGGAAATGAATTCAAAGAAAAAGCGTTGGAAAAATCAGCCATGCATGACAAGTGAAATTGAACATTGCTACAGTGGTCGTCACTTCCGTGGCATTCCAGGCGAATGAATGTGATGACGTCCACACGTGATGCCAATGCCATTGGCTACATTTGACGCTATCTGGTCACGTGGGTGAACATGGTACATGTATATAGTGTGTCTGTACTGTGATCGGGTGTACCCCACAAGAGAAATTGCAAAGAGGTCTCGAGGGAGGAACAAAATAAGAGGACAAAAGGAGTACCTGTAAGTCGGTGTGGGATGGCAGGGTATTCCTTGTGGGGAACTTACACAATGGGAATAGTGGTACCCCACAAGTTGGTCTTTGTTTGGATGTACCCCACAAGAGACAGGAATATAAAGAGGACAAACCTGTACCCCGCAAGTTGGTGTGTAAGGGCGTGTGCGGGGGGGTATCAATGGTGTCGAGCTCTTGGCATTTAATCTTAACAATACAACATTGACAGTACCACCATTCATTAAAACCGTTGTAGTACATAAAATGTTGTGAGATTTCGATTCAGAGGCGCGCAGAATGAACCGAATTGAAACTGGTTCACTCTTCAATTTGTTTTTAGTCAAAGAACAACGAATTTACTTAACCTTTCGATAACAAATGAGCAGTATCCTAGCGCGTGGAAACGACATGCTTCAGTTACAACTATTCATAAAGGAGGTGATAGCTGCAACACATGTAATTACCGACCAATCTCAGTCCTGCCGATTATCTCAAAATCTTGGAAAGATGGATACACTCAAATGTGTACTCGTACCTTGATGAAAATAACTTGATTCCAAATTGTCAATC
>JAULKO010084948.1:0-10109 GCA_032356045.1 Mediaster aequalis | reverse complement strand
CCGGACCTCCTCTTGCACCTTCTACACATGGCCTTCCCACAGTTTGCAGAGAAGTCCGAGCATGGTGGCTTTCAGCAACAGGTCAGTTCACTCCAGAGTCATCTTAGCCACTGAACCAAAGCATTCATTTTAGCAAACTATTCTTCAACTTATCTCCAGGTCGCCAGGCGGTAATGGACATTTCCAAACCATGCATACAAATCGTAATTTGTTGGGAACAGCACATATACAGTCGAACTTCGTTAGTACGAGGTCCTCGGGACTTGCATAAAACCCTCGTAGTATCCGGGACCTCGTCTTATCTGGGCCGTGGGTTTTCCTATTCATTGTTTACATGTAATGTCTACACATGGGTTGAAAAATGTACATGTAATGCATTTGAACTGTTTATTGTTTATTAAAGAGACTGTCATATTAAAGTGATATTGTTGAAAAAATTTGCAAACCTAATGATGACAACAGAGTTCGGTCAGTTCGACGACGGGGCGAGCTAGAATCAGTAACAATGATAACGCTAGCTGCACGCACGTAAGTAGTTGACGACGCACAAATCGTGCTGCCAATGGACATCTTTTTATTGTGTTTGGTAACTAACACGCAGTCCACTGTACCTTACCAATTAGGCCCCTATGTTTTAAAAAAATTGTAAAAATGCATTTCACCTCAGAGTGAAAGCCACACAAAAAAGCACTAAACAGTTTCAAAACCACAAGAAGTTACCCGTACGTCCCCAGAACGTAGCCCGTCTTCAGATCATTTACAACTCTCCCCATCACGCACGTACATGTACTTGTGGTGAATACAAAATCCCAACGATTTCTCATCGTGGGACATTCCCTTGTGCGTGCACACGTGTCCCCGGCCGTGGGTTTTGATTGGCCAAAGTTGGTTTCGTTGTGCGCAGACGGGCGTGGCAGCGCCTGCCATTAAACTTTTTTTTCCATATCTATAAATTGGGGAGGGTTTCGTTTGAATTTTTTCTACTGAGAAATATTTTCAGAAATTTGTAATGGCTCTGAAAAGAAACTGGGATTTATATTGCTGGACAAATGAGGGCGCTAACATCCTGGTTTTCAAGATGGCGCCGGCCTTCGTCGTGTGGTGCAGGCTGGTAAGGGAATGTAGGCTACACATTTTATTTTGTGATTGTTTGAAGAAGTCGGTGATTTCTTTGCCGATCTTTCATTCCACAATAGAAAAGCCATTGTTCCCACTAAAACCCCTCTCCCGGCACGAGAACCGCAAGACAAAAAAAAAAAACCTCTAGCTCTGGCAGGCCCTCTCCGTGGAAACCGCAGCATCGGATTAGCGAGCGTTAATGCTGTGTTGATTAGCGCCTTTATGAATAGCTCGGCAAGATAAAATGGCGATCTGGTAAGGGTTTTGGTCTGATCATTTCAAAGGAATTCACTGAATCATTGAAAGATTCAAAAGGCTGCTTGCGATTGACGAGGTATTTTCGAAACTGCTCGTTATAAATGGGCCGATAACAATGCTTTTCACGCAACCGGGTCAAGAAAATGCTCGTATTAACCGAGTTCTCGTGTTACCAGAGCTCGTATTAAGCAAATTTTCTCCCATAGTAATGTGCACAATTCGGTTGGGACTGACAAAATATGCTCGTCTTATCCGGGATCTCGTCTTATCCGGGATCTCGTCTTCACCGAGCTCGTATTAACGAGGTTCGACTGTATAATGAAAATGACAGTACATTGAGCTTGTCTGCAGTGATTCTGTTATACTATGACGTTTACCATTGAAATTGTCTATTATAGTGCCTAAACTGTATTTATAGTGCCTAAACTGTATTTAAAAGGTATTGATGAATGTCTGTTTTCTCTCCCACATCTCCCCCCACAAAAATAATAATAATTAAATAAATAAAAATTGGTACTTTGTACTTTCAAAATAGAAGACAATACAAGGCTTCCATTATTTTCTTGAAGTCCCATACACAGTTTGTAAACTTGATGTAAAATTAAACACTCCATGCCAGGTACAGATCCAGGATTTTTTGCTGGGGGGGGGGGGCGTTCGGGAATTTTTGTTTGTACATTTGCCCAAAAAGTTGAAAGTTGACCCCAAACGTTTTCGTCTGCGAACACATTTTTTTTTTGGGGGGGGGGAGGGGGGGGTAGATGACGCCATTTAACCTCTTTGTTTTGTCCTTAACCGTACACGCAAAATAAGACCCCTACAGGGTTTATGCTTTTTTGGTCGTTTCCAGCTTCAGACGTACATGTAGGCTCCTAAAAGAATTAAAAAAAAAAAAATTTGCCAAAGAGCAGGGGGAAGTCTCGACCCCCCAAACCCCCCCTTCTGGATCCGCCCCTGCATGCTCTGCATCTAAAAAGTAGATATAAATATAGGAGTTTTCTGGTTTTACCAATCAATATGAAAATGCAAAATGATAAACCCATTTTCCTTGTTCCCTTGAAGATGTTGATTTCCAGTGGCATAACTTTCTTCTTTTTTTCCTAGGATGCAAATGAATGTTGGGTGCAGTTGGTGCGCTTGTTGCAGCAACAGTTAACGGTGAACAAAGCTGGAGAAAACCAACCACCAGAGGGTGCTTCAGCATCAAAAAAAGGTTTTATTGACCAGTACTTTGGTGGCACGTTTGACTGCAGGTATATTCTACGTCAGTTTAATTGATAATTTTCTTGGTACCATAGGCTGCCCCATGTCTTTTAAGGCGATTGTGTAGTTTAGGACACCTCTCCGACACCTGTTTTTAGTTTTTAAATGGCTTTTATTGTTCCAAAATGACATTTGTGATCACGAGCAATCTTTCTTTAACCCTAACAACTCTTGTTTATATAATTTGCGACAATATTTGGGTTACAAAATGCAACTGTCTCCGCTTTTGCAACTGCAGCCATGCACGTTCGGAGATGTCGCTATTGCGTCAAGTCCCTATTTTCACTATTACATCACTCCCCTGCTACTCTCGTCTTGACCAATCAGAGATCAGGTTATAAAAATATTAACTTTCCATCATGCTATCAGCAACGCGCTTTCAAGCATGCTAAGCAGGTTTGACGTTGTGGAAACTTCATTTTCGTCAACGTCAAAACAGTTTTTGCTGAGTGCGTTGTGCGTTTGACTTTGTCATTCATCTGTCCCATAATTTACCTCATAAAATCAAACCCCAGCTCTCTTACCGCAAAATTAACCTTCCTGATACTCAAGAGGATATCATCACCAGCTATTTTAGGTGAGTCCTGTTTTCTTATATGAAAGGGGTGCTAAACTACGCAATCGCCTCTTTTAGTTATGAGTGATACCACCCATATACTCACAGTCATAGTGGGTATCTGCATGACATTCTTTCAATATGGTAATTCACTAGATATTCAGTAGCAGCATGATGCATAACTAACAAACACATGAATGCTGTCAATGGAACGATGCCCAGTATTAATGCAGGCAATCACTATAAGCCACAAACATGCTTACATACACGTGTAAGCGTCTAGAGATAGGTTGAGAATGTTGCTGTAGACAATTTAATTGAAATCAGAAAACCTGAATACCAAATACAAATTCCTCCCCATCACATCAACCCTTCCAGGCAAGTTGACCTATTGCCGTTTGCGAGTTGACAACTTAGACAACTTTCTCATGTGCAACAGGTGGGTATGATACGCGATACGCAGTCGTAATACGCTGTATGCATTGCGAACATGTCGCATGGCCATGCATTTGACCGTGTGTTGAAATTGTCTCAGATTTCTGAGACAACTTGGTGAAGGAAAGTAATAAGCCTAGCATGCCTAATCTATCTGAAGTTGGTACGCACGAATGATATCGTGCATTTTGTAAAAAATAATGACAGGTTTTCCATAATTTGTTTGACATAACTATGCTGGATCCCAGTCACCGGCAAATGAGCTAAAAATTGGTCTCAAGAAAATACGATGTGACCAGCATTGTATATGATGCTGTAACATGCAGCTAGGTAAACGCGTTCCTGTGCATTGCGTAGTGCGTTTGGCATTATACACGATGCGTTCTGCATGCTGATGTACACCCCGCATGCACGTGTCTAAAAGAAAATTGTTTGTCCAAGATTCTCTTGGTCATGTGATATTCAAATGACAAAATGGCGACAGGTCAATTTTTTGTATTCAGTGCAAAGGGCAGATTCAAACACAACAACCAACTTTGCCCTCACAGGTACCCATAAGTGTCTTGCTCAAGGACACAAGCACTATAACCCCCCCGTTTGGGCTCGAACCCACAAATTGTATAATTATCCACAAGATCTTGAGTTTGATTTACCAAGCCAAATGGTTTCAAACGCCGTGTTCCTGCTGTTTCAAATTATTGAAGATCAATTTAATTGAGTTCAGTATGGCAGTAGCATCATGTTAAGAATGGGCCTTAGTTTCATGTTTGCATTTACTGTGAGTTACTCTACTTAACTGGCCGTGGTGACTCATGAAATGGGCTACATGCTCATGCACAATACATGTACATGTAATTTTTATGTATGTTCAAATTATTTTCTATGGAGTCCAGCAAAACACACCGTTCGATAAGTGTAGTCAAACAAGTACAAAACCAGACTTATTCATTGTTGTCAATACAACACCGGAAAATATGGATATTTCAGACAAAACGCCAGTCGAAAGAATCAAATGCTTTTGTAAGATTCATGAAAACACTAAGCACTTAGTAAAACATTAAATAGCAACGTTAACCCTAACCACCCTGAAATACCCCTGTTTTGGAGGATTTGGGCAGATTCGGGATACCTCCATATTGAACAAATTGGGGGATTTTGACGGATTCAGGATTGTAAGCCTAGCAGAACTGCAGGATTATGATGGATTCAGGATAGCTCCATATTGTGCAGATGGGGGATTTTTATGGATTCAGGATGTCAACAGTCACTCCTTGGTCATGATTGTTGATATCTGTTGATACGTGCAGTATCTACACTGTTGGATTCTGATGGACTCCTGGTGGATTCTGATGGACTCAGGACACCAGCTTTTTTTCATTTCAAAATTGATGGATTTTGGAGGATTCAAAATACTTTCTAGTAAAAATACCCAAGGGGTTAGTGTTAATAAATGGAAAGAAAATGATATAAAATAATACATTTTCCAGAATACAAATAAAAAGTTAAAACTGTTTGAAATAAGCAACTGTTCATAAATGAAATTGTACAGAAAAATACTTTCTGAATCAACAAAGATGACAATAACTTGATAAGCACTAAAATCAAATACATTTACATGTAGGTCCCATGTAGTACTACATGGAGAATCAGTGTATGCATAGTATAATAAGGACACAAGTCATTGTGTAGTAAGTAGTGCGTTGTTCTCTTGGTACGGTATATCTTCTCTTTGGGGTGCAGATGTAGCACCTACATGTAAACTACTTGATTACATGTACATGTACTACATTGCCCATCTTAAAGCCCGCCGCACACGAGAGCCATCTGCTGAGCAAAAAGTCATTCGTGGCCGTTTGCTCAGCACTTGGCTCACCGTGTGCAGTCAATTGTTGCTGCGTTTTCTGCCTTGTGAGGCCGTGAGGTAAATATCTGTCCTGTTTGATTTTTTTCGCCTCGGGAGGCGAAAAACTCAACCTGAGCTACGTGCTGAGCAAAAAAAATGAATTAGCCAGTGAAAGCACATACTCTGTTCACGTGATTTTAAAGATGCGGCCTTCAAGTATTGCTTGTGCGCTATTTCCGGAGTGTAGTGCCCGGTCAGGCACTATACTCATCAATTTTTGACTGGTTACAGCGCCCTCTGTAGGTTGTTCAGGCTTGCCATAACACGAAGCAGCTTTCTAGCAGTACGGGCCGCGATGATTCAGACAACGATAAGTACACTTTGTGTGATGTGAACAGCAACATTAAAGCTTTTTTACTTCATCCATTGCTCATCAGCGCAAGTAAAACAGTTAAATTATTATAAAGCATGCATTTCAGTTATAAAACTCTGAAAAGTTTCCATCTCATGGGATATCATGGATAGTGGTGTCTTATAAATCACATATTGACTGGCATTATTAGGACACCCTTGGGCCTGTGAGTGACCACAAGAGGGTCCTATTTCCCTCGACCTTCAGCCTCGGGAAATAGGACCATCTTGTTGTCACTCACAGTCCCTCGGGGCACATTGACGTGCACTAGTACCCTCATTGCCAGTCAGTATGTGTATACTATGCATGTAAAATATTCTTTTTTCAAGAAGTTGAAGACATAAATGCTCATATACTTACGAACTGTCCACTTTATTCTTTGCATTAGTCTGAAGTGTGTGGAAGCACCAGAGGAGGCAGTAACAACGTCAACAGAACAGTTTCTGCAGCTGAGCTGTTTCATCTCTCAGGAGGTCAAGTACATTCACACGGGACTAAAAAATGTAAGACGTCAAGAAGAGAGTGCAGAAAATGCTTAAGGTTATTGAGGATTGCTTGGCACGAGCATGGAGTTTTGTCGCTGCCACGGTCTTATTGACTGCATCTTGGAAGATCTGGGTTGTGTGGTTCTGTGCTTTCAGCAGATCTGCTCTGAAACAAATGATACAAGAAGTACTTCTGTGTCATTGATGAAAAGTTGTTCTGTGGTTCTTGCATACACCTACATATTCCCGGTTTCTAGACAAAGCATCGTGTTCCTGGGCGTTTGCAAGCTGGTAATGCACAGTGCTGGGGATAGCATGATAATATGTTGTTTAAATGTATGTGAGCTGCATAGGATGTTTTCCTCTTGAGATATGACTGTTTGAAAATGTTGTTTCTCCCAAAGTTTGAAAAGGTAAAAAGGATTTGGACGAGTGGACCAATGTACCAAGGAGAAATCATACTTTCTCACCTTGTGTACAAAAATCAGCTGTTGTACAGTACATGCAATTACACTTATCAAAGAACCACGGTAACATCTAAATAAAATTGTCAGTTTGTCAGAAATTGTTTAACACTTTCCAAATTGAATGGTCAGTAGCCTGGAAACACACTCAGTGACTTGTGATTCTCTATATGGAGTAGGTCACATATAAGGGCGTACATGGGCTAAGTGTCTTTGTTCAAACACACGTTAGATTTTGCAAATTATAGATGTGCATGTGGACACCAACTATAACACTTATACAGGATGTCCCCCAAAACAGGTAACCCACAAACAAATCGAAAATATGAGCAAGCTATGTACATAATGACCATTATTGTGGTTTTATCATCAACTAGGGTAATAAACTTGCCATTGATATCTTTGATGCATTTCTCTGGTCATGCATCACTGACGTCCACTGTCTTGAAAATTGTATGTAAAAACCTTCTTGGGACAGCTTGTGAAGTGAATTACCAATTGTTAGCTTGGCCTGGGCATCATGATGGTTAGGTTGGGTTGTGAATTAAGTTACTGTGTTAGGTTATTCAGTGTTTCCTTCAGTAAGAGTCCAGTGGATTGAGAAAGGACAGTCTGGAAAATTCAAGTTTGCAGGATGGTTAAACTAACAACTGAGCAACGAGTGTTTGTGGTGAAGACATTTCAATAGTCAAGAAGCTATCAAGCTTCTCGGGATGCGTTTAGAGAAGTCTTTCCTGTGAGGGTTTCTCCACCCGAGGAAACAATTTGGGCAAACGTGGGAAAAAATATCGGGACCGTGGGACAAGCCCAAATCGGAACAAGGGCCAATCAGGGAGACCACGCGGACTTTGTGTTGAAAGGGCAGGAGCACATGTGGAAGGAGTTGGTGCATAAGGTGTTGAATCCTGAACGAAGAAAATCATCAGTTGAAAGAAATCCCGTTTTGTTCATGCTTTTCTAAGTTTAATCATGTTTTGTGAATGTTTCCATAAGTTTCAGCGTGTTTTCTTCATGTTTTCACAAATACAATGTCCCTTGATCCAACTCTTTTGTCTGGATGTGCTCATAATGATTTACACCAAACTGTCCCAAGTATGTTTTTATGTACCATTTTCAAGACAATGGAAGTCAGTGATGCATGACCAGAGAAATGCATCCAAGATATCAATGGAAAGCTTATTACCCCTAGTTTATGATAAAACTATAATAATGGTCATTATGTACATGTATACGTTGCTCATATTTTCCATTTGTTTGTGGGTTACCTTTTTGGGGGGACACCCTGTAGAGAAAAACAGATATTGTTTGTATTTGGATGAAAATGAAATTGTGTATTGAGCCTGGTTTATATTCAGATTTTGTTTGTGTGTTATTTATCATTATTAACATTTTGAAAAACGTTTTTCACTGAATGGTGTTTTTGCAGAGACTTGCGGAAAATATTGAAAAGCTTTCACCGTCCTTAGAAAGGAATGCGCAGTACATCAAAGAGGTATGAGTGCTATTTCAAAGGAAAAGCAATTTGATCGTTTTAAGTCTTATCGGCTGAGGTTTGGAAAGACATTTTAGGATGATAGTTTTTTTTCTTGTAAGCCCCTGTTCAGTATATGCGTTTTAAACACTTCACAGATTTAAATAAATATGTTGAAAACAAAAGTGATAATAAGATCATCTCTCTTTTTTATCAGCTTATTAAGTACTACGTAAAGACAGTGAAAAGTTAAAGTCAAAAGATATCGATGAAAGCCAAAAACAACACTCAATCATTTTTATTTGAACAAGCAAAGTTTTTGATTGATTCTGGATGCAAATTTTCAATGACGGCGTCATTCAGATGTTGATGCGATGTGAATAAATATGTGAATCTGGCATTGAAGGCATTTGACTTTTATGCATTCTTTCAGCCGAGCATCAGTTTTTCTTATCAGTGCTGTTTAAATCCTCCAAACGCAAAAGTCTTATTCCCAGCACTTTCCAGATTTGTGAAATTTGAGTAAAGGAATCTGTTTTAGATGATCTCATAATAGTTTTCTCTTTGCTTTATCTCTTTAGTCCAGGATTAGTCGTCTTCCAGCATATCTTCCAATACAGATGGTGAGGTTCTACTACAAAGAGAAGGAAGCCATCAATGCCAAGATCTTAAAGGTCAGAGGTTTGTGTTGATCTGCAGCCAATTTCACGAAACCTTGCGTAATTGCGCAACTCCACTTGCGCCACATTTCATTGCGTAAGTTGCGCAACGCTTATGGCATTTTAAAAATCGATTTCACGAAAGTTACACAGTGCGTAAGCCAAAAATTATGGCGAAACTTACGCACTCATTGTACATGTAGGTGGCGTAAGTTGTCCACACAAGCACCGACATGATGACTTAACTAGCTGAGAGTGAGCATTGTAGAGCCGTTAGTTGCTCAAGTTATTGATTAAATAACTCGGTTATTTCACGACTGTTCCATGAATTTTTATTGTTACACCCAAACAGTCGTCACAAAAGCCGCAGTCAGCCTCGTCCGCAATGTATAAACAAATAAAAACATTGCGCAGCTGCGCAATGTTTCGTGAAATGGATCGCAAGGATGTTGCGCAGCTGCGCAACAATTTTGTGGTATAAATCCTACGCAGTGGCGTAAGTTATGCACTGTTTCGTGTCATTGGCTGCTGAAGTCATTTGCTAACAGACTGTGGCCTTGTTGATTCATTTCTAATTACCAGGCTCTGACAGCTGTGTTGATGGTTGATCACACTGTTTGACCAGTGCAATGCTAGTTGTTCAATGTAATCATGGTTTATCGCGCTGCGTTACACATGCATGCATAAATGTTCAAGCAGTGTGTCTGTCAGGTGTTGGCTGTCCAATATTCCTGCATTCATATTGCACACTGACATACGGATGACCTTGTTAACTTCATTTTCTTACTGTGCTGTATTGCAGAATTTCTGCTCACTGTTTTTTATCAGTTATAAAATAAATAAATTAAACCAGCACTTGCAGCGAATGTGAGTGTTGACAAAAATGCGCAGTTGACTAATAATAAAAATAAAATACACTATCACAAAAACATTTTTCTACTTAGACTGCCCACATTTTTCAAATATTCGAGTCGGAAAAACTATTTGGATAAAGTTGGGTATTTAGCACAGCCCTGGGATACTTAGAAGCTTATAGAGGGTAACTTATGAGCTTATAGAAGGAAGCAAACTTGTGATTGACTTGTGATTGACTTGTGATTGACTTGTGATTGACTTGTGATTGACTTGTGATTGACTTGTGATT
>JAULKO010084402.1:0-10115 GCA_032356045.1 Mediaster aequalis | reverse complement strand
GGACGTCGATCGGGAATCGCGGACGATATTGTTCCCATTGTTAAACGTCCGCAGTTATAAAGAACGAACACGTTCACCTATGTGCTTATGTCTTGAGTATAGATACCTCATGCTCAGTGATCCGTGAACTGATCTGGGCGAGTACCTATCATTTCAAAGAGAAGGTCTTAGGCTACATAATGATTCTAAATTGGTGACACCAGTTTCATTGATATGTGATATTGTGGTTCGATTCCTGTGTACCTTTTGACTCGCACTGTATAATAATATCAACTCACAGAATTGAAATCGTAAAACATAAATATTACCATGCCACCGTCTGGGTAGGTGGTATTTATGGGCGGGGCATAGCCCTGTATCAGTTGAGGCCCCGTTGGTGGATAGTACGGCTTCTCGGTATCTCCCCCATTCTGGAACTGTGTGTATCCTGAAACAATGATAATAATCCATCAGCAGTGGCCAAAATCTAAGTCGGATGGTGGGGGTTCATGACAAATTTTGTCTGAGAACGCCATAAAAGTCTCCTCCTCCCCCAAAAATGTCCACCAATTAATTGGTTGTTTATTTGTTTGTTTGTTTGTGTGTTGTATGCTTGCGTGTGTGTGTGCTTGTTTGTGTGTTGGTTGGTTGGTGTTTTGCTTGTCTGTGTGTTCGTTTGTTCGTTTGTTTGTTTGTTTACTTATTTATTTTGGGGATAATCCTATGGCCCATCTCCCAAGAAAGGGGGATTTCCTCTCCACCCCGGGATTCACACCCGTGTCCATAAGGTCAAGTAAAACATTAAAGAAATTTAGCAACCCCAATTTTGTTTTTTAAATTATGAAAATCCAAACTCTTAACAGCTCTGTATACCTGATGGGAAATAAATGGGCTTCCATCTACGAGTGGTGGAGGTACCCATAGTCCTACACTGTACAAAATTCCCGTAAAACAGTGAATTTCATATAAATTTTACGGCTTTCTACCACTATTGCTTCAACCATACCGAGAATGGAGAAACTGTGTAAAGAAACACGATTGGAGACATCTGATTTCTTGCCCTTGCTTCCACTTTATTTTTTCTCTGAAGGGCGCGTATTTACTGCCATCAACAAACATTACCAGTATCCGGAGCCTTTCTAATATCGCCAACAAGGTAGCATGATCAAGCAGATTAAACCATTATCCATAACTTTGCAACAACCTGATCAGGCCATTGTTATAGACACGCTCACAACAATTTCCCTTACAATGTGAAAATGGGGGCTACAGTCAACAAGCCTTGCGCGACAGGAGGAACGTGGGTCATGTGACCAGCCTGAAGGAAGGAGACTCCAAAGGATTAGCCCCAGGTCCCTGGGGCCACAAGCCTCCCGCTGCCCTTAGGATAATTGTTAATTTTTAGCGTTCTCGAGCAGAACAGAGCCTGGGTCAGCCAAACGGCTGGCGGAAAGGGATTCCGCCGTTAAGCCCGAAACTCTGGGCTTACAGGCCCCGCTACCGCCAATAGGAACGCTTCCAACGACGAGGCCCGGCCGTGCTGATTCTGCTATTTCCTCGCCCCATTGCTAAGCCTCGGCGCTCACGGGCGCTATGAAGAAACCCCCCCCCCCCACCAACCACCACCAAGTGTACAGATCAAGCCCATACCAACCAAAGCCCATACCAACCAAAGCCCATACCAACCAAATAATGTCAAGCCTCTACCAACCAACCATAATAATGTCAAGCCTCTACCATCCAATCATAATAATGTCAAGCCCATACCATCCAACCATAATGTCAAGCCCATACAACCAACCATAATAATGTCAAGCCCATACCAAACAACCATAATGTCAAGCCCATACCAACCAACCATAATAATGTCACGTCCATACCGACCGACCATAGTGTCAAGCCTCTACCATCCAATCATAATAATGTCAAGCCCATACCATCCAACCATAATGTCACGCCCATACAACCAACCATAATAATGTCAAGCCCATACCAACCAACCATAATGTCAAGCCCTTACCAACCAACCAACCAACCATAATAATGTCAGCCCATACAACCAACCATAATGTCAAGCCCATACTATCCAACCATAATAATGTCAGCCCATACCAACCAACCATAATGTCATGCCCTTACCAACCAACCATAATAATGTCAAGCACATACCATCCAATCATAACAATGTCAAGCCTCTACCATCCAATTCCATAATAATGTCAAGCCCATACCATCCAATCATAATAATGTCAGCCTATACAACCAACCATAATGTCAAGCCCATACCATCCAACCATAACAATGTCAGCCCATACCAACCAACCATAATGTCAAGCCCTTACCAACCAACCAACCATAATAATGTCAAGCCCATACCGACCGACCATAATAATGTCTAGCCTCCACCATTCAACCATAATAATGTCAAGCCCATACCATCCAATCATAATAATGTCAGCCCATACCAACCAACCATAATGTCGCGCCCTTACCAACCAACCATAATAATGTCAAGCCCATACCAACCAACAATAATAATGTCAAGCCTCTACCATCCAACCATAATAATGTCAAGCCCATACCATCCAATCATAATAATGTCAAGCCCCCACCATCAAACCATATTGTCAAGCACATTGCAACCAACCATAATATCAAGCCCATACTATCCAACTTTAATGTCAATCCCATACCAGCCAACCAAATATCTAGCCCATACCATCCACCATAATGTCGGCCCATACCGACCAACCATAATGTCACGCCCATACATCCGACCATAATGTCAAGCCCATACCAACGAGCAATAATACCAAGCCCATATGAGCTATCAAATAATAACGTGATTGCCATAGCAGGCATCCAATGTCACCCGTACCGACCCATGTCAAGACCGTACCAACCAACTTGACGCCTAGCTCATACGGGCTGTCCATTATCTTCGTGACAATATTGTTATACGACTGGTTATTGAACAAAGGATCGTTTCCAAGTCATGATCGAAAGATCTCTCTTTTCAGAAATTTCGGCACTCAGCAGCCATCATATCAGTTTGTTGTGAACCAGTTGTCTTGCCAACTGATGTGGCACTTAGGTACTCTTTGGTAGTACCAGCCAACTGATATAAACCCGTATTCCCGTACATAGTAATTGAGCCTATTGCCCGAAGGCATGTAGTGACATAGTGTATTTTCCTGCCTAGCTATAGCCTTGGTCAAGGCGTTCGTCATTAGCCGCCCGTATACGGTAACTGATCGGCGGCTAACATTCTCGCCGCGCGCTAACTGGCAAGCGCAATGAAAGCTAGTTAGCTAGTTGGTAAATTGCCTCGTGTGAGTGTGACGTCGCCCTAATAAATAACCATGACGAAGCAAGGACATCTCCTTTCGTGTTCAGATATCGTGGATGGTAAGCCATGACTTCATTATGGTGTGATAAAATGAATATAAAACCAAAACACACTATTCAGTAATCATGTATAGTAGGCCCTCGTAGCATTTGTATACCATAAGTATGTATAGTTATCAGTACGGAGTATTTCCGTGAAGTCTAGTTCCCAATTCATTTATGAATCCATCGTAGGCCTAGATTGCACCAGTTGTTAGTGTTTTTAAAATTATTGAACAGCCCGTAATTTTACGGGTTGACCGTAATTTTTACGGTTTTTCGTTGGCAACCCACCTGACAGTGAATTTACCGTAAAATTTCAGGGACATTTTTTACAGTGTAGAGATAGTAAATGATTAAACGAGAGCAGCACTGCAGGCTAAAGGAATGCTTGGATATAGCACACAAGATATTTTACACTGAGTATATTGACATTGCTAAGAAAATTATTTGAGCATTGGATCGTGGGATTGCCTGGAACTCATCGCCTGTAAACTGCCTCGTGTGACGTCGCCCTAATAAATAACCATGACGAAGCAAGAATAGGCCTAAATTCAACACCCACTAAACAAGTGACCTTTGTGTTCGACGCACAGACCATCGGAGCCGACAATTTGATCGGGCACAATAATGATACGCTCGGTAACGAGCGATTCACGCATAAAACATATATTTTACAGATTTCCAAACCTCTGGATGTTACGGACATCAATTTTGCTTGATGATCGGTTACCTGTTGACATGATTTTCGAGTTTCTTGCTGATTCGAAGCTCCCGGAATAGATGATAACGACGGGCTCAGGTGGTTCTCACAGATATGACAATTCCGACTGCGGAATAACAGTATAGTCTGTCTGTATGGAACGACAATGTACTTTTCTTCTTTGTACGTAGTGATGACAAAGTCCATCGGCTTATCTAATGCAGGCATATTCAAGGGCGGAAATATTGTCACGTGCCAGGACGTGTTATGTGCTCAATGCATGTGCGTCATAGGCTATAACTGTAAACACATTAGGGCCGTGTCCGAATCGGGTTTTGTGGCTTGGGCTTTGGTTTTTGCCACTAGCGCGCCAATAGCTGTAGCCATAGACAAAGCGCCCATGACACGGCCTAGCCCTTCTTGTGGACAAAATAGGAGTACACTCACGGCTATTTGGTTTGTTTCAGCTCATTGGCATTGCGTATGGTGGCTCTGAAGGGACATCACACATCGCAAATATCTTTGCAAATATTTACGAAATAATTCCGATGTAGCAAATATCTTTGCAAATATTTGTGATGTCGCAAATCTTATCGCAAATATCTTTGCAAATATTTGCGAAAATATTTGTGATGTCGCAAATATCTTTGCAAATATCTTTGCCAATATTTGTGAAGTCGCAAATTATATCGCATACTTTGTCGCATAGTTTGCATACTTGTGCCAGGATATTTTTCAAGAAACTAGAGGGTTCTTGCAGTTGTTTGGGTTCCAGCCTTCGTTTCATTTACATGTGCATACGGGAGAGTAGTCGGGTGCAGTTTGCGGTTGCTACCTGCAACGTGCGCTACGTACGTACGTACACGCGCACGCTTTAGGCCCGGGTGAAGGCCAACAACTGAACTATAGGCTACTGTCTATACAGTCCAGAAGTAGGCCAAGAAGTAGACAAAAACAAACAATAATGACACCTTCAACAGGCCTAGGATCAGTGGCGAGTACACTGTGGAAAGAGTTACAGGAAAGAATCCCATGCATCCCACTCACTGACTCGTATCTCCTGCACAAAGTATAACGTTATGGGCCATGACAGAAAAACTCATAGGCCTACGCCTCTTTTAAAAAAATGACTTAGGCTAATATTTTTCACTCCTAAATTTGTGTTTCTTCATCAGCTTTACAACTTTTGTTACTTTTTATGTCATATTAAGGAAAATGAGTGGCGGACGTGTATGGAATTCTTTACTGGCACAGATATTTGCAAAGATATTTGCGACATCACAAATATTTTCGCAAATATTTGCAAAGATATTTGCGATGTGTGATGTCCCTTCAGGGCCACCATAATTGCGCGCTGTACAAACAGCTGAAGCCACGTACACAGCGGCCATATCTAATACCACTCCCATCGTATTCTTAGGAGAACGTGTCAGTGTCGGTGTCGAGACCGTGTTTAACGTGTACTTTGTAGTCAAGAATAAAGATTTTCTGCAATTTCGTCCCATGGCATTCGAGCAATACTAATAGCTGTTCTCTCTTGAGAACGAGGATGGAGGTAAACCCCGGGGACGAGATTGTAATGGGCGCGGCGACTTCAACTCCAACAGCCAATGAGCTATCCATATTTTTTTTAATGGAGATAAACGGGCGGGAAGGTTTGCCTAAACCAAATAGCGCTCTCCTATTGTGCCCACCCAACTCTATTTGTCCACCATATCTCAAGAAGGTTAGGAACTTAAGAGTGTCCCCACCCCCTATCCCCTTCCGAAAGATCCTAAATCATTTAATACATTCAAAATTTAAATCAATTGAACCTAAATCATCTGACTCAATCAAATCTCGCCAAATCATCAGAGATATTCCGAGATCAGTTAGGGATATCTCTAAAGTAATTTAGAAATATCATTAAATGCTCTATTTCAAGATATAAATTCGAGATATCTCTAACTGCTTTTTAGCTATCGCTAAATGATTTTAAATAGCAACTCCAGATCTAATCATCTCAAGATATAACATAAAACGGTAAGAGGAACAAGCAACTGCAATGATTGCATTCAACACTCGATTGCATTGTCTCAATAATTATGGAGTAGACATGGGCCAAATTATTATTGTTAAATCTAGTACAGTGTCTTGGAGCCAGTGACGTAAATCCGTGTCCAAAAGTGGGGAAATTATATTTTTTTTAAGCGACCCCCCCCCCCCCAAAGTAACTCTAAATAAATGTTCGTCTGGAAAATAGTTTGAGAATCAGGTGGATGGGTGGGGCGGGGGCGAGGGCAAGAATATTCATGAACTTGGGGGTGCTGTTCAACAGATACCCATCGATCGACTCAGAACCGAAAGGGCTCAAGTCCTATTTTTAGTCTGTCCTCTTCCGTCCCGCCTGTCCAGTTCCATCCCCTCTTATTCCTTCCTGTGCTGTCTCGATCCGTCCTACCAAGGATGAAAGTCGGCCATACGAAATTATGAATCGTATAGAGGAATTTCAAATTAGCATCCAAACCGAGGGTGGATGTGCTCCCTTTTGTTGCGAGGATTAAAACAGAAAGGTCCCCAGCGTCTTAACAATGGCTTAGCATTCCGAGCCTCGGCTTCGATGCTAATGTGAAATTCGTCTATATATGTCCAAATTTAAGCGAGACAGACGCAATACCAACAACTATCTCATCGCGTGCAGCTTAGATTGATAAGGCATTAAGAAGTACGGGAATACGACATGAAGTACCTGATTTTCAGAGAATATCCGTATTATTTTATTCAAGAGGTAAAAGGGAGGGAAAGGTGAAGGGTCATCTACGGCATTATAATGACGTTGTCCGTTGATGGAGTTGAACTGTTATTCCCAAAATAAAACGTATTGGCGCTATAATGACGTCATCAGTAGAAGAATAGGCCTGCACACTGAAATTCCCGGATGTGATAGTATTAGCTTCTGTCATTCATAAAACCATATAACAATGCATGATTATGCATGCTGTCGCGTCGGTTCGCAAACGTTTGTCCTTTGTCGTTGATCTTGGGAAGTTGATAGGGAACCGTGTGTGAATTGGCCAGTGCGGCTCGTGGGGTCGGGGTCGCATACAATTTGCATGCACACGTATTA
This sequence comes from Mediaster aequalis, assembly GCA_032356045.1. Taxonomy (NCBI): domain Eukaryota; kingdom Metazoa; phylum Echinodermata; class Asteroidea; order Valvatida; family Goniasteridae; genus Mediaster; species Mediaster aequalis. Next base: position 2,940 of record JAULKO010084402.1, on the reverse strand, counting down.
TATCAGACGTTATTATCGGAGCGCGTGGGCTCCATCGAACAGAATAATAAGGAATGTTGACGTGATTATTATCTTTCAAGCACGTAACCGTAAAGTAATAATTTGGTAACTGTTTCTACATGATTACCAATAGAGAAATCTGCTTTAAGTGACGTCTTAAATTAATTTTCGCCAGTCATGAAAATTGATAAGCCGGATCATTGCATAAAGCTTCACACGAATTACTATGAAGTGCGTTATACATCCATTACTAAAACCAGCAACTGGGTTTTTTATCAGGACAACTTTTGACACGAAGGATAACACTGGGATGCTATCCCAACATTAATTCCCGTAACGATAATGCTGTACTTTTTATTCTCTTCACGAAAAAGGATTACCCTCTATACTTCAAATACAGCATTCGGTAATATTGGTGACAATCATAACTTGTCTGTAACATCGGTGACAAAATATAGTATTCTACATAACACTGCATATTAATAAAATAGTTACCACAACCATACACTGGATAATCAAGTAACGCAAACCCAAACTTCGTTTTCTACATAAAAATTACCTTAACTCAGCTGCATACAAGTAACGAAAGGTCTTTCACTCAATAGAGCGTGTAAGTTGACTCCGAAAACGTACGCGAGTTTACGAGAAACCAAACTTCCGGGCACCTCGAATAGGTGCTTCAACGTGTAAAGCGAGTACTTTTCTTGAAATAATTTGTTTTGACGCTGTTCTTTTTACTGAAAGGTAGATAAAAGCTTCAACAAAAAATAGTATTTTTCATTTCAACTTACAAAATGTGAACGATATACCAAATTAGGGAAAAGGAGAGCGAAACAGTCTACATACGTCATACGTACGTCATCTGCTATTGTTCTGGTTCACGCGCCAATCTTTCTAAAGCTCAGACCGTATGCAGTACAAGGCGGTCGTCGCATATTATGTACATACATGGGCCTACTACGACTCGACGCAGATAGTCGGCAAAGTTGAACTTGGTCCAACTTTGCCAACTAACTCCGTCCCTGTATGTGTCAGTCACGACTGAATGTTTCCATGGAAACCAGGCTTAAATGATATTCGGTACTGTCGAACTTTTGGCACAAATCCGGCAGCTGCTTGAAACGTCCAATTTCTGCCGTGTCTAATTCAAATATTTGAGATTCAGTCGAATTAGACACGGCATAAATTTGACGTTTGAAGCGGGCCTAAACCTATCACTGTAAGAAATTTCCCCGTAATTTTACGGTAAATTCACTGTCAATCGGGTTGCCAACGAAAAACCGTAATAACTCCGGATATTGCGTGAAGCCCAGCATGCAATGCGGTAACATGTTTCATGGAAATTTCCCGTAACACGTCCTTTCTCGGCAGGTTGAAGCAATAACGGTAGAAAGCCGTAAAATGTACAGGAAATTCACTGTTTTTACGGGAATTGTTTACAGTGTAAAATAGGTAAACTTAAATTAACTGCTTCAATATTTTCTAATTTCCGACCTCAAGTAGTTTTGAACGATAAAGTTGTATTATTATTATTTAAAAACAAAGAAACTGTATAATTTGGTTTCGTGACAGTTTGGCACCACCGTGGGCCCCGTTCAGACAGTTGTGTATTAATAACAAAACATTCCCTAGACGGTAATCTGTGGACAAAGTGAATTATGATGATTATACGGAAACGATAATTATTTTTCGAAAGGCATTCGATCTACATCAATTTTGTTCACCCAATTTAGTCAAAGACCTGTTTCTTTATATACATTATTTCCCTTTTTTACGTAGACAACATCTCTGATATACGCCAGGTATTTGCTAGATGCTTGTGTATAATTTGTAAAACACAACGCCGCATTACCTGAAATGGCTTTTCGTGATAATGGCCAATTATTCTACTATCGTCTGTGAACTTTCCGTCACAGTGAACTTGTTTTCAGACCAACAAAACTAATGAGAACATACTGTGGTTTGTCTTAAGAATAATAGTAATAAGAACAATTCCCGAGAATGGTACCACAGGGAGACATTCCCACAGAGATGTGTACAAACTTTACTTACCTATTCTAAAAAACACCAAAAAAAAAACCCAAAACCCCTTTGACCTATGAACTTCAAACTTTGTAAATCTACTTCTAGTACCATTTTCTTCAAATTTCAGCCTCGAAATCAGAAAAATACTTCCAGATAAAGGTAGCTGAAGCATTAGGGAGACATTTTAGTGTCTTTGACCACATCTCAGTGTAATACCCCATGTCTCCTCACACTGCATACACTGTGGCGTTAAATTAACACCACGTCTTATCTTTATTGAACAATTCCTTCAATATAAATACCACATGGTGTTTATTTAACACCACATGTTTTGCAGTGTATGGACGTTAGACACTAAAGCTTCCCCCTAATACCCTATTTAGTAATTTAATTCCGATAATAATTAATACTAATCATAATCATAATAATAATAACAATAATAACTACTATGGCAAAAACGTATACCTATAGATACCACCGTTAAAATGACCATAAACCATTACAATACGCAATTTGATTATTATAGACACTAATTAAAAAATTAAAAAATTAATTTAAAAACTCGATGTTGCTTGTCAATGCCTTAACAACTTTGTATGCATTGTATTCCGGATTTTTTTTTACAAAACAGGCCATTTGTATCAAACCATAACATTGTAACCAAACCTACTTCTACTCATCCATGCTCGCTATACCGAGGCATTTCCCCAGCATTTTGGACCAGTCTTTGTTTCTCAAAATTAAAATTTTGACATTAATATGCCGAGTGTAGCACGAGTAGCACGAGTAGGTCGTGTAGCAGTAGCGCCTCTGGTTGCACTCTACAAACGCTCTGTGCACATGTATATTAATTGAATTCCCATATTATTAGATTGTACTTTCTGCTTTCCGTTATCAACCTGTCCAAGAACTGTT
>JAULKO010084296.1:0-10116 GCA_032356045.1 Mediaster aequalis | reverse complement strand
CTCTTCCATTTTTTTTAACTACCTCATTTCTTGAATTGTCGGAAAATTCAACGGTTAACCCTCGCCACTAAAATAATCAAGAAAGAGCTTTCTTTATTATTTTAGTGGCGAGGGTTAACCGTTGAATTTTCCGACAATTCAAGGAATGAGGTAGTTAAAAAAAAATGGAAGAGGCTTGTAGGTGGTTCGTGTAGCGTAATGTGCTTTTCGCGTTCAACAAAAATGTCTTTTGTGAAGTTAATTGACAAAATTGCATGGTTAATCGTCGTGGTACATCGTGAACAATGCGCACTACAAAACAATTGGGATCATTTGTGTCCGGCAATTGAACGGTTAATTAAGGCTCTTGGCGTCTGCGACTCACATGGTCTAGTGGTTTAGACATTTACCTTCAAAAGCAAGAGTTGTGGGTTCGAATCCGATCCGAATTTTATTTTTATTTTTTTAATTCAGACAATCCCGGCCAAAATGCTTGGGCCACGTGATGATAAACATACCCTCCCCGCGCCCCCCGCGCCCCCGATCAATGTTGTAATCTCAAGCCGGAGCGCATTTCGCGCAATGCGAGCCAACATTGACCGGGGGCAGGGGGGTTGGGGCCCAACGAGATTTGGCCGGGATTGTAGAGTTACGATTGTCGCAACAAGCCCAACTATATAGTTGGGACCGATGCTACTGTCGGGGCGCAACCATTCAACCACGAACATTTCTGATTACTTGCTTTTGTAAAAAGAAAATGCTCCTTCTTCCCTCAATCAAACTGAAAGCCCCGTACCAAGTACCTATACGTCACAGGGGATATCAGTAGAATCCACATTGCGCTCCCTGTACAGCAGACGTCGACTCAATGGATTTCAGATTATCAACGCTAGTTGTCACCGCCGATAATATTTTCCGTCTGTCTTTTCATTTATTCTGTACTTTCTGTTTATTTGGAAAAGGATTACAGATAAAAGGTGAATACCCCGTTCCATTATCAATTCACAGGCCCGTAGCGAGACTTTGAAGAGGGGGGGGGGACGTTTCGGGGGAAAGTGGACCTTTTTCCCGTGTGCGTCGGCAAAAAGAAAAAGATTTTTAAAAAGCCCAAAAAGTGAACCCCCAAAATTCCCGTCCGATAAATAATTTGAAAAGGGGGAGGGTTGGGGTGAGGGTTAGACTCTTTTGGACCCCGAGAGGCGCTGTTCATTTGCCAACTATTATGAACGATGTACTGGGCCGTCTGATATCGACGTCCCTGGTGTTTCTTCAATTTGGGCCAAAAATTGATCGAATAAAAAGCGGACCACGGACCACAGGGGGTCGTCCCACCCCCGCCCCCCCCCCACCCGACCCCCCACCCCCTTTTGTCCTCTATTGTTTTATCCGTCTCCACATGGAAACGAATTTAGAAACACTACATCGTTCATGTACACGACTGTAAGCGCTTTTTCTTGTTACCTCATTCTAACATCCATCTTCTGATCAATTCCTTTGAAATTGATTGCTTAGACTTTTTTAAAAAATCAATCGTTACACCTGTGTAGGTGTGGCTTCGATGATATTCATTCTTCCATAGAGTCAAACTTTTATTTCTTCTATTTATCATCCATTCATTGACCCAAATATCCAATCAATATTTCGCAAAGACTCCATTCAGCAACAAGTTTAAAATTGAAAAGTATTCAAAGATGACTATAAATAATTTTAAAATCTTTTCCCATTTTGTTTTACTAGTTTCAGAATCAATTCGTTTTATTTTTAATGTTCGTGAAATTGGGTTGAAAATAAAAGTATTGTAAATACAACGTCGCTGGGGCAAGACTGGTTCCCAACAATAATTATGCCAACCTTGTAATTATGCCAGCCTTGTAATTATCTGTTGGCAACCAGTAAATGATTAAAGAGTTAAAGTGTATAATTACATCCAAAATTGTGAAATTAACTTTGGATTCAAGGTGGAACACCTGTCATATTTGTTAATGATATACTCCCAAATATATTTTTTCGAACAAAATTTACCTTGAGAAATCAATCTCAATCTGTATACTAACAATGTTCCTGGAATAATTTGGACTTTGAAATGGGATATCTTTCCGAACAGTCCTTCAACGTTGTGAATAACAAAGCTATGCATTTTACATTATGAACTGGCGGCAGAGGCCCAAAATAATGCATTTTCCCCTCGTCTTTCAGGTGAGGCCATTTCAGGCCAAATGCTGTTCGCGAGACTGAACTACACGGACAAGAAACGAATCCAGGATCGAACTGCACGTTTGAGAGTGAGGCAGCCCAACGTAATCAGCAAGTGCAAAAAGTCGCATGTCTCTGCTACGAATCTCCCGACGAATAACAGCCTGAACTGATTATCACCGTGTTATGACGCATGGATTATGCGCCATCTGATTGGATGAAGCAGGTCGGGTTTATGAGCTTGCTATATTATGGTTGGGAATCAGCGGCCAGATATAAACTCGCCGTGATAGCGACGAAATCTTAGTCGGAACCAAACCAATACACTACAATGGTTACAGAAAGCACAACCTCGCTGACTGCTACAGTCATGATTGAAACTACGCTAATAGACAGTACCTTTCAAACCACGGAGGTTGAAGTGATGCAAAGCTCCTTTACCGAGACATCGATGTTGGTAACCGAATTGATATCCCCATCAACTGGAGGTGACGCCGACGTGCCCTTTTCAACCTACGTGCTTGCCGTGTTCGTCGCCTCCTTGATGTTTCTGGTCACCGTCGTTCCAAATATCGTGATAATCATGCTAGTTATCGTCGATCGCAAACTGCGCAGACTCAGCAACTATTACATCATCAGCCTGGCAGTGGCAGATTGCATTGTGGGAGCCGTTGTAATGCCGTGCATGGCGTCCTACACAATTTTGGGATTCTGGGCTCTGGGTGGTCTTATCTGCGACCTGTGGATCACGTTTGATTTCATGTGCTGCACCACCTCGATGCTGAGCCTATGCATGATATCACTGGACCGTTACTGGGCCATCACTCAACCTTTGAAGCACCTTGGAAGACAGAGCCGAAGGAGAGCCATGGTCTACGTGGCATCGATATGGATCATTTCGGCTATCTGCTGGGTACCAGCGATCATTGCTTTTCGCATTGCGTCCGGAGACTTCGGTGAGTACGACTGTGTCTACCTAACAGATCCAATTTACGTGCTTGTCTCTGCTGTGGCTATCTATTACGCCCCGATGTTTGCAATGGTATACCTCTATGCCAATGTGTACGTCTCAGTGAAGAACCAGTTCAAATCCTTGGTTGCATTTGAAGACAAAAGTGGGGATGCAACTCAGATGCAGCAAAATGACAAAGGTCACGCGGAGAGTTCGGACTTGAGCAACACTACTATTATATCGACCGCCACATCCGTGGCATCCCCAGATAAACCATCCGTTTACAGGAATCGGGGATTTTCAGGCAGCATGTTATCGCTCCACGAACCAGCCAATGACGAGTCTGTGTTTCCCGATGCAGACCTCAATGACGTCATCAACACAAACAGTATTGACGTTGGCATCAGGGGGCCCAACAATAGCACCCTGCACCCGACACCAGTGAATTCCGTATCACAGAGTGTTGCCGAGAACCACGAGACCACAGTCACTGCCAAAGAGATGAAGAAGTTACGCATGAGAAAAACTCGACTGAAACACGCGGCGATGAACCGACGAACCGCGCGAACGCTCGGCATCATCGTCATCCTATTCCTGGTCTGCTGGCTCCCGTTCGCTGTCCTGTTTCCTATCAACGCTTTCTGTGACTGCATACCAGGTAAACTGTACGACGCCTCTTATTGGCTGGCCTACCTAAATTCGACCCTTAACCCCTTTCTGTACGGATTTAGCTTGGATTTCAGAAGGGCATTCCGGCGGCTGTTCTGCAAGAGATGCATGTCCGTTGCGCAAGACATGTCGTCGGTTGATGATGTCAAGTAAAACATTTACCAGAAACGGGGACACCGTAACTGACATTTTTTTTTATGCACATTTTGTCATGGTTTTCACAGTAATAGCTTAAAAAGGCCACGGTAACATTAATTATTTATGGAACATTGGCAAAAGACAGCTGAGGTCTTTTTACAAATGTTGTGAGCGAGATTTTGAACAAAAGAAACGGTATGGCAAAATTCATAATTAATCGAGTTCTACGGTATGCTGTCTTCATGAGGTTACGTTAATACAGTAATTACTTTGGCAGAAATTGATATCATTTTCTATCCTTACCCATGTTAATCTTGCTTGATTTTTAAACTATTAAACAAGTACCCATCATGTTTCTAGTTAATCTACGAACTAGCTCACACTCATGAGGGAGACTTTTGAAACTAATCAAATTTTTGAGAAGGAATCGATGGTCACATGATACCACAATCCCCCACCCCGTTTAGTTCACCAACTCAATATTACCCCCCTCCCTTAATGGTTTAAAGAGCAATGCCAATGTTAAAGTTTGTAGTGTATCTTTGTATATGGGATGTACACTGCCGCTGTATCTTGATCACTTCATTATTAAACATTATTTTAAAAGCTGTATATACATTTAATATGTATTAATTGGTACATAGTTGCTTGATAATGTTTTTGCACTGACTTAATTAAAATGTTTCAGTGTTTGCATAAACCACTTCAAGCCTGCTCGTGTTGTATACAAGCAATGAATGCCTGACAATTTATTAAAAAGTGGTATGGAGTTTCCGTTCGAATAGCTGACCTCCAACCGAAAAAAACACGATATTACGTGACTCTTTATGGTAGCATAGCAGCTCTTGGTATATTTTTTTTGATCTGTGCGCGATGTAACCCACATTGGGTGCAACCTCGATCCCCTGAACGCTTTGGCAGCATATTGACTGCACTGTCTGCAAAATCGGTCTGAAATGCTATCGGCATAATTATCTACGACGATTGTATACACTGCTTAAAATGAGTACTTAGGCAAGCGTTTAAATCTGTGTATAAAGGTGATTGAAAACGCCATCAAGTCGCCCATTGTACTAATTTCAAAATCCGGTCCACCCAAAGCCTGGTTACGTACCTTCCCATCGAAATCCTATGCCTACGGCTATTTTAGCCGAAACTTGAATATTTGAAAAGGTACATATCAAAGTGACTAAACTCTCGGGTCTTTGAAGATATAGTCTGCATTTAAGCCTGGATCTGGATCAAGTGTTTGCAGAATTTAAAATAGATTCCGGAGATGATTTCTTTATTTGGCTCCAAGTGGGCCCCGGGTCCTAAACATCAATCCATCTCTGTACTGAACTCTCATTTTCCTCAAACCACAACATGATCATTCGCTTCGACGAAACTACCGAGGCGGATTTTGTCCGGGGAATAAAGAACCTCCATTATAGGGAGGCGATGTCGACTTTGGACTCGGTTTGAGGATATGTGCTTCTGACAACCAAACTCGTACGTTAAAATTACCTTCTCGCAAACACTCGTAATCCAGGTTTTGGGGCATTCATATCCAAAATGACATCTGTTTGGTGGGTGATTCTGTTTTGGCTTTAAATCATAAGCGGATATTAGACTTATATTCTGTATGTCAGGTCACAATTAATTATGTTTGTAACTGGGATACCATGTGTACTATTCACAAAGCACTTGACACACATGAGATGAGTGCTGTGTATCGAGCACTTGACAAACACTAGATGTATGGCTTTTATCACGCACGAGACGCGAGTTACAGCAAATTACGACAGTCTTGGGAAGAGGAACTTTTTGATGAATGCAACTGTTAGTATCGAGCCAATGCTGTGTCCACGTTTTGAAGCTTAGGGGCAAAACAAAAGTTTCTTTGGAAAGAAAAGTAGTAAATAAATAGATAGATGAATGGATTTTTTTAAGACGACAAAAGTAGTTTATCATTACAAATTAGCACCATTATTGAATTCATGGCAAGACGCTTTCAATTAGCCTTTTTGAGATATGATAAACACAACTGGAGGGCGCTCTTTGGCTTTGGATAAACCCTTCGTATTATACAAAAGGTTTACCCAGACCAAATAGCGCCCTCTTGTTGTGTCCACCATGTCTCAAAAAGGCTACTAGCTGTATAATAATAACATTTATTCGGGCAATTCACATTTACAAAATATTGAGAAAAAAAACAAGTCTGACAATAACATACAGCGGGATGCCCAGAAAAGCATAACAAGTTTAAAATTAAACTGTCGCCAAAAGGCGTATGTCTCCCAAAAATGGTATGAACATTGTAAGTGTCCAGAATGCAAAAATAATACACGAAGAAAGTTGAACTGGTCCGTTTGGTGTTTTTTTCTTTAAAATAAACCAAAACGACAAGATACTTCCAGGACGAGAGAGGTTATCCCATTCCCAACACCTCCACCTCTAGAAAGAGGATGAATTTCTCCCAAGCCTTGGATCGTGGAGTTACGGCCGCTTCACACTTCAGGCTTCACACTTCTACAGGAAGAAGTTAATTTTATGACGTCGAACACATTGGATTCATTGTGATGTTCTCTGTTCACCCCGCGTGTCGTAAATATAACTGGTCAAATAATTTATATTACAATTTCCATGAGTATCAGAACGCGTGTGTTGAGGCGCTAGACAGATCATTTTAAAGAGGATGTTGATTGCTGAGAGAAATCTCCGTTATTTTGCAGTTTTATGTAGATTAAGGTTATTAAATAAAACAGGCAATTGTTTCTGCCATGAAATAATTTTAAACATTTAAGTTACTTTTGAAAGGTGTTTTATCACGGTTTGTCAAGTCCCGTCTATCTAGCGCGCTGGTGCCATTTGTCTGAAAGTCGTCGCTGGGGGTAGCAAACAAACCTAAAATATGATGCCATATTACGGCTTCCCCTTTTGTACCAAGCACGAGGCACGAAAGGAAAAGCCGTAACATGATGTCATATTTGTTTGCTGCCCCCAGCGACGGCTTTTGGACAAATGACACCAGCGCGCTAGACGGGACTTGATAACAACAGCTCTCAAAAGCAGTTTTTTTTATTATTTCAAATGGTAGAAATATTTGCTTGTTTTATTGTAATATACCTTTATCTACATAAAAATACAAAATGACCCAAAGTTCTCTCAGCAATCAACATCCTCTTTAAGTGCAAGAAAGGGTACAATCCGTATCAACATCGTCGGATAACCACTTATTTATTTCTAGATGCTGCAAGTGCCTGAATTTCCCCCGGACTTCAAACTTTCAAATGACAGTCGCACGTACATAATCGACAGAGCTATATATACTGCGCAAAGCCATCTCTTAATTGAACAAAAAACGCAGCAATGTGGATAATTTGGGGCCGTATGCGTGGCATTCAGAATCACGGGACATTAACATGATTAAGCAATGGACCGTTCAATAAAAAGCGCATTGAATGGGTACTCTCTTGAGACCCATCAGAACTGGTCACTGATAGTACAAACTACATCATGTCATTAGTCGACCCTCATTTGGCGCGCTCAGTTCTGTCCAAACTTGTTTTCAGTTGGGAATGTACAAGTATCAAACCTTGGAAAATGAAAGCAGAACCATATATACCCAAGAGACTTGAAAACTGCCGTCAATTTCACCTCTTAATCGGTTTACAAGCTTGAGAACTGCAAATGGGTCGGGCTGTTTCCAAGGTTTTCCGGGAGAGAATTCCGCATCGTTCTGTTCGTAGTTTCCGTGTGAGATTCCCTGTCTAATTTCGTCAACAAGCTTTCCTTGACCGGAGATTGTTATAGTGTATGCAATAAGGTCGCGCAGTTAATAATATACGCAAGACAACCGCCTCTGACGTGAGATTTTGCGCAATCAGCGCGTCCACTATCGTTCCTTCGCGGAGGCAGCCATGTAATTAATGCAGTATGGTCAGCTATCAACCAATCGAAAACGTTGGACACTTCTTAAGAAAGCGTCGAAATTTCTGAAGTCGGCTCAGATTGGCTGGCGCTCGTAGTCGCATACAATATGCGCGCACACATATCAGACGTTCGTTTCGGAGCACACGGGCTCCGTGGAAGGCTGATACTCGGACTTGGGTTGTTTTGAGGAGCCAAAAAAAAATCGACGTCCAACCCGTGCTCTGGCACCGTTAGGTGACGAAAACGGACATATTGTGGTGGATTATTACTTTCAAAGAACTAAATGATATATACATGTGTTTCTTATCAATTCGGACTCTTGGAGCATCAGGCTTCACACATCGGCAGTCTTCGCAGAGTACAAGACGAGGGCTATTATGTACCAAAGCTCTCGTATCAACTCTCTTGCGAGTAATCCTGCTTCCTGCAAAATTTTACAAGCGGGGGGGAAGGTACTTTTTTTTTCTTAACCGTACACGCAAAATCACACCCCTACAGGGTTTATGCTTTTTTCTAGGGGTTTCAACTCCAGACACAGACCCCGACAAGCAACAATATTTTAAAAATAAATAAATAAATAAATAAATAAATATATAAATTGGCAACGAGCAGGGTTTTGGTTTTTTTTTTCGACCCCCAACCCCCCCCCCGATCCGCCCCTGGTGTTTTGAACTCTTCCAAGTCATAATTAAATAAACATTAGAGTGCAGTAATTGCTGGACGACGCTGCACAAATGGGAAATTAAATGCAATTCCGACTCCTAAATGCAAATTCCTGAATTTGATTTTTTCTTTTTATCAAATTATAGATGTGTAACCATTGTTTGGGACAAGTCATACACAAAATGCATCTCTCCTTTACTGGCTGGGTCAAAAGCACGGTATACCTCGGCATTGCATTTGCCAGTTACTTCGCCATTCCAATTCAATTTTTTTCTCTCTCTCCACGAGGAAGGTTTTACCGAACTGAGCGAGCAAAAAGCCTCGTACCAGATGAACAAACTGTCGGATTTCATCTCAGAGTCGCTTGGAGTGGCTTAATCAAGTTTGCCAGTCTGAGATAAAAGACCATACATTTGCCCATACGTTTGGATCATACGACGGGGTGAATATATCCATCACACTGTAGAGTGAATGACCGTTCATAACTCTTTCATAACTCTTTCAAAAGATCGAATAAAAGCATTTGTTTTACTTCGGAAACTCACTGTTTTGGTTAACAACAACAATCACTTTCCACTCCGTGAAATATTATTTTCCAATCAATGACAGTTTTATTGGATATTTCATGACGTCAATGCTGTCTACAAAGAAGACCGAGTACATCTTATATATCTTGTTCATGGTTGCTTGAGGCTGTTACTCCCAGGATGTTATTGCAAAGTAAAAAAAAAAGGGCAGGCATCCTTTTTTTGTGGAGGTTGCTCACCTCAAAATGCCTTCTTCTGTGTCCTGTTGTTATTATGCATAATACCAAATGGCCGCTGATTAGAGGCCAGTTCATACTTCACGCGAATTTGAGAGCGAAGCGAATTTGTTAGGTGAACGGTGAACGGTGAACGTCACAATGAACCGACCACTGCCGGAGTCACGAAATTCGCTTCGCTTTCGTATTCGCGTGAGGCATGGACCGGACTTTATACGTATCTCCTGCTTACTGCGCAAAATTCAATACTAGGGCGCCCTCTTGTTATTTCTCTTGTCCTCATTATTTGTTTCCATTCGAAGTTGGGTTGGTCGGTCGGTCAAAATTTGTTTTCAAAGGTTGCATGGTTCTGCTGAGTTGGCTTGATAAATTGCGCCTTATAGTTACATGATCCCAATTCCAAATTCGATGTATTGAACACTAGCAATTCTTTCGACATTTTGTATTGAGGGGCGGGGGCTTTAAGACATATTTGGCGCCAAAACAAATTGCGATTGTGAGCAAAAAAATAGAGTCAGTCGGTAATGAGAACCACAGTGGTCCCCTCAAAAACGAAGATTAGCCTTGCCACTCCAAAAACTGTTGCCTTTTATTTACTTATTAGTAGATGAGATTTTCAAGACTTATTGAAATGTTTCAAATGTGTCAACAATGTCAAAAATGTCAATTTATTTTCAAGAATCAGTCTCTCAAAAATTGCGAAAAATTCAGCGTGCCAAATAATATACAAGCAACTTTTCAAAGTAAACTATACATCGCCCACGATGGTCAAACTGACGTGGAAAGCTGACGGCTTTCCAAACAAAACGTTACCCGCCCCCCCCCCCCCCCCCCCCCCCCCCCC
>JAULKO010084188.1:0-10119 GCA_032356045.1 Mediaster aequalis | reverse complement strand
AGCATATCATTGATTAACAAAGAACTGATTCTGACGTCACTTATTCGGCACAAAAGCTAAACTGATAGATCTGCACAGTGAGTAAAACTAAGTGAGTGGAGGAAACATACGTGCCCTCAACTGAAATCATTGCAACGCATCATCAGTGAACTCAACCCCATATTCCAGGATGATGACACCCTCAAACAGATCTACAAGGAAAAGCCGACCATTGCCTAACCTCCCATTCTTCGAGCCCACCTTCTCAGAGGTGCACTCCCCCTTATAATGGTACCACCCCTTGCAAAAGCCCAAGAAGCCAACTCCCCCCCCCACATAACTTCCAGTACCTGTCATTGGACCCAATAAAGCCACAAACACCATCAAAGCGACATGCATCAGCTGCGCCTCCAATAAGGTATCTGCCATCACCTGCCAAAAGATTCCCCACTGCCGTTTATATTGGTCAAACTGGACGTCTCCAAGGCAATGGGTGGACATCCACAAGTTTGAACAAGTCAGGAACAAAGACACACGGAAGCCAGTTGCTGAACACTTGAATCTCCCCGGCCACTTACTAATATACCTGAAAATTGCTTTACTTCAACAGAAGGAATTCAAAACTAGAGCAGGATGTCTGTGCTTCACGAAGCATGAATATCAGCCGGTTGCCCGCAATGTTACCACTTACAATTGGTGTCCGCTATTTGAACTGTGACCTTAGTTTTCAAATACTGCATATTTAGCTGTCGACACCGGCTTATTAACTGACCAAATGTGGCCTAAATCATTTTTTTTTAATGTGGGAAAAGAAACCATTTTGCATGTTTTTCAGAAAATTCCCCCTGCTGACCACTAGGTGACATTTGACCTAAATCTGCAAGCAACACATATGGGACTCGCGATAGCTGTCAGAGGCTTTTGACATTGGTGTAACTAATCAATCGTGACTGAAATCGATTGAAAAAAACGTGGGAACAGAACTACTTTGCATTTTTTCGGAACATGACCACTGGGTGACCTTTGACCTATATCTGCAAAGACACCACCAGGGGCTCTCGTCCGAGGTGCGGAACTGACGACGTGGGATGAACTCTTTTGAACAACTGTGCGAAAAGAAGCAATTTTCGTGTTTGTCATGAAAAGGACCGCTGCTGACCAATAGGTGACCTTTGACCTAAATCTGCAAACAACGCATATGGGACTTGTGACAGCGCTATAACTGACCAAATGTGGCTGAAGTGGGAAAAGAACCGCCAATACCATATGTGGGGCTTTGGTCAAGGACGCATGTGACAAAATATGGATAAATCCGCTGAAAAATGTCGCAGAAGCATTTTGCTTAATGAAATGACCCCTACTGACCACTAACAACGGTGGACAGGGAAGCAGAACAATAGATAAAATCCACAGACTGGACTGGATTGGTGAAGGGGTCGTGCATTCATGTCACACTATACACTATGACTCATTCCCACCTTTTAGACTTGCCAGACTGGACCAATAACCCTCGTTGATGATGTTTATCTTCATTGCATCTGATGAAATAGTTGGTGCTACGAATGCTCATAGAGTCTTTTTTGATGGGGTAGTAAGCCAATTATCTCTCCCCTCCCAACTTCCTTTTCGGGGCGGCTACAAAACCAAATTACCCTTATTAAGAAAATCCTTATTCATTGCCAAATCTGTCGTAAATTGCGGAGAATATATGCAACACAGAACTTCATTTTTTTGACCCGATTCATATTTGAATATTGTTTTTAAGAAATGCATTTAAAAGGAAGTTCCTCCAGCATTTTGTCAAAGTTTTAACAAACCCCAATAATATATATTGAGCTTTATTTTCAACTTCCACTGATTTTAACCCTATCAGGACGGGGGGGGGGGGGGGGGGCACAATGTGCTCCCCACCAAACTTTGTATAATAACCCTAGAACGCTTTGGCCGATCGACATGAAATTTGGGGAATTTTCCTAACTTTTATCGGGGGTCAGTTTGGTACTCAAACCAAATTTCTAAGATTTCCGTGGTTACCATGACAACCGATTTAAAAACCACGGTAACCGTGAAATTGAGCTATTTAGGTGGAAATGCACAGAAAAAAATATTATGGAGGCCAAAAACATGGTTTTGGTACCTGAACCTACCAAATATTGACTTTTGGCAAATATGCCACTTGACTTACCGTAATGCATTATGGGAATCCAAGATGGCCGCCAGTGACGCGAATAGCTTTTTACAATTTTCGGGCTTTTTCGGCACATTTAGATTTTTTAAATTTTATTTTGAGGCAGTTTTGGACTGGGAATTCATAGCTACCTGTGGGACTGCCGTCATTACAACATTTCGATGAAAAAAGTCCTATCTTTGGGGTAAAATATCAAAAAATCATAATTTTTCAAAACAAATTACCCAAAATGAGTTTAGTGTCCCTAGCGGTGACCTTGGATGTCCAAAAATGGATTTTAATGATAGATAATCATACAAAATATTACATGTGCAAATTTTGAGGGCATTTGAATACAAATTGTAGAAACTTGTAGAAATACTGTTTTGGACCAAAAATTTGCAAAAAAATGGGTAAAACGCCCTCTTGCGGTCACGGTAGTGCAATCAAATTATGCCATCTTAGAGATTACCGCCCAACACACGTCTCTGTCAAATTTCAGGTAAAAAGACTAAAGTATATGAACATTACGGGGCGGGGGCACAATGAGCCCCCCCCCCCCCACCCCGATCGTGCAGAGCCAAAAAAGCCCGGTCCTGATAGAGTTAAGGATTAAAAACACGCATTTCCTACGTACGGTCATTGATGCAATTTCGTATTTGCGACCGTGTTTTCGGTAAAGGATGAACAGGGAATATGACTCATAAGCGTGATTTGTACGGAATTGGGGAAACAGATAAACTCCTCAATGCAACAGTCATAGAGAAGCTGCAACAAAGGCAAAGAAACAGAGCCAGACAAAGACCCAGATGGACAGACAGACAGACCGACGGAATAACGAGGCAGTCAGTCCACAACTGCTAAATAACAACACAAATGTTTGTCAGAACATCTGATTGAAGGTGATACAAAAATACTGTTTGTAACCAAAATACAAAAATTATCGTTGTACACCCAAATGACGTCACATCTAAATGATGTCACGATTGCATATTGAATATAATGATATTCCTACTGTGTAGATTGAAAACAAGGAACCAGTGGCGTACATCCGTGTACAACGTAAGGTGGGGTGGGGGGGGGGCGGTTCATCAAGAATTAAACCAAAAAATACCCCCTGAAAAGAAATTAGTAGCAATAACATGATAATAATAATAATTATGATCATTATGCAGCTATGAACATCATCGCACAACTGACATTTTTGCGTTTTATTTTTTAAATACGCTTACATTTTTAATGGCATTGAAAACTGCGTGGGGGTAATCTTGTGGACAACCCCGGCCAAAAAGTTGGACGAGAGGATATATCCCCCGCTCCGAGATTTAAACCTATGCAAGTAAAGACAGTAGAATCAGAAAGATCACCGAAACCGAAATTAAAATGCTAATTCCTCAGAAACTATTTCATATTTGTGATAATGATAACGCCATATATTACAGCATCTTATCGTTTTTCTTGTCAGACCACGAAATCAATGTTACTGCCACACATGACTGAGCAGGGATAGTTAAAAGAACCCTTTCTGAAATGGATTTGCGCCAGATTACGACCGATCAAATTTGTAAACTGTTTAGCTAGTTTATTTATATTTATTCAGTCTTAGCTTTTATTTCTGCAATGATAATTCAGTTTGTAGCTTAAACCTCTGCCCAAATTCACCCCAATGTCTTTACACATGCCCCCATTTCTTTCAACAGAAACGTTTGCTCTGTTCTCATCCCCCTGAAGGCATTATGGATCATGTATATTGGCTTTCTCAGTGCTTTCCCCTTTGCGACGATTCTGGCACGTACACTTGATTTCGTTGATTTCTCTATAGGCGGAGACGAACAAACATTGTTCTAAAGGTTCGACTTACCTATGTAGGAGTTTTACTTAGTCGGTATATCCGAGTATTTTCTTCTGGCATTTGAAAATCATTTCCATAAAATAAAGTCATGCACAGAACACCACGAATTTGTATCACGGGTACGGCTTCTTCATTGGATAGCTCGTTTGGTATCGTCGCAATGTGGGAAACATACGGCACAGTTGTTCAACGTTGCGGCTGGAACTGGAAGCTGTGCATTGTGATATATGAAGTCGCAGTTATCTGCCTGTCATTGGAACTTTACACTGCATATGCAAATTACTTACGCCTTTCGTAAATAAACCTTTGCACACTCCAAACCATTTCCCGATGCAGTTGTTATTAAAGTAGAACTCCATCCCCTCAAATATGAATTAAAAGCCGACATATAGGGCCAGAAATACCCGGCAATGCAAACAGCGTAGCCAAATAAATCGTTCTCATACTGGTGTTAATGTAAGAGCGTTACTGTTTTCCAGTGATGTCACAGCATTTCAATGCCTCCCCCGCCCAAAGTAAAAAATAATAAAAATTATAATTTTAAGAACGTTATTTGTTTATATTGTGTTACAGTTTTTATTTTTGTTTTGGTTTATAAGCAAGGAGGAGGACAAGCACCCCACCAAGGTTTTTGTAGTGTGTGAAACGACTGTTCGTTTTATGAACAATGTTGATTTTTTGGGCTGATATTTGGTATACAAACGGGTGGCATTCAAACTGAAGTTCATTATTTGAATTTTACTTAATTAAGGATATGAAGGCTGTTTGTTACGAATATAAAATCTCAAAAAAAAACTTCCCCAAAAGCGACCCGGTCAAAATTTGTGACATAAAAACGACTGAAAAGTTTTTGGGGGTGGTCTCCGAAATCCAGCCAAAAATATATGGGCCGGCTCAGTATTTCTCAAACTATGTACTGGTATGCTACCCGAGGTATTCTTGCATGTTCCTCATAAAGGTGATATCAATGCTTTGTTTTCAATTGTCAGTACTCGGAGACTTGTTTCATTTGCCTCCGAGGGAAAGCTATAACAACAGTAACTACAACCATTCAAAGAGTATAGTGCCAGCAAACAAGCATGGGGCTGCGATAAATGGACAGGCATTGGCCTCTCCTTCAACCAAAATGGCTCCTTCAACAGTGGAAGTTTCAAACTTGCTAGGAGAGGGGCAGAGGAAAAGGAATGCACTCAAGCCAGGATGTGAATTCTGCAGGAACTTCACAAGGAGGCGACAGAGCAAGGGGTTGGCAAGGCAACATATACCTTTCAAAAAAACAAAAACAGTGGGGTGGGGATTCCAGCGACATGATGCGTGGCCAGTGTGCCGGAACTTTGCATTTGAAGAACAAAATGCCACTATATCTGAAGAGCAATGTTGGCCAATAAACCCGATAAACCAAATGAACCTTAATAAACCAATAAACCCCACAAGGTCATATCATGCTCTTATACCGGTTTATGAGGCCAGCTTACTGCCAAATCCACTGTCGCTAAGCACACAAATGTGTTGCGAACAGACAATTTTGCTTGATAGCCAGACTACATTGAAGTTACCAGCTACAATTCCCCGTGATATGATGTTAATTGCTTTTTTACACTGGTTATCAGCAAAGTTTCACTTGATAATATATAAGCAATTCTAAGCAATAAGCAATACGTATTTCCGATTTAGCCCGGTGAAATTGGCTTTTAGACTCTAGTCAGTAAGAGGAGAAGCCATTAAAACAACCTGTCTTTAGTGGTTAGGCTACGTAAAAAATTAACTGCATATTGTCACTTCAGTATACTGTATAAAAGTCTAAGTTTAAACTGACGAGGGCCAGTTTTTGATTGGCTGGTCTTTGCAGTGAAACCAAAGGAACTGTATTGCCTGACGTAATGCATATTTAAAGAGGTGTCGATTGCTGAGAGAAACAACAAACAATTCCGACAATGTTGGACGATTTTTCAAAGACATGTTGAACATATTTTGCCCTCATTATTTACTGTACAATGTTGCCGACGGAGCAGAAGTGATCTGCATTCCCAATCCCGCGTACTTTCGTATCATACACGGCTCCAGATTTTCATGCAGACAGTAGCCAACACATGTACCTAACTTTCATCATTCCCATCATAATTAAACCAGGCTGTCGCGTACTCATGATGTCAAAATGTCATTACATGTTGTTGACAGGTTGCAAAGTTGAGTCAAATTTGACCGTAAACTCCAAGAGTCTACGAGAGTCTCCAGGAATCATTGTGATCAAAACTTTATTGGTACGTCATTAGTCATGAAGACGAACTGTATTACTCCGTTCAGCAACAGGTTTAAAATGGCAAAATATTCAAAGATGACTTAAAACTAAATAACTTTAAATCTTTGCCAATTTGTTATTATATGTAGTTTCAAACCGATATGTTTCATTGTTTATGTTTTTGGAATTGAATGAGCACAAGACTTCGGAGCTTTACCAAAGTGTAGCCAGCCCATTTCACTATTGTTCATGACACTCAAAAGTTGTGAAATCCAGGCAGCTAATCTTGCCGATCGTACACTCTAAAAACAGATTGGTTGAAAATAACCAATGTATTGGTAGATATGTGTCCAACCAATTTATTGGTTGGATTATCTACCAATATCTGGCTGTTTCAAGCAATATATTGGTTGAAATAACCAATATATTGGTTGAAACAGCCACATATTGGGAGATAATCCAACCAATAGATTGGCTGGACACAATCTACCAATACATTGGTTATTTTCAACAAATCTGTTTTTAGAGTGTAGAGACTACAGTTATGCAGATTATCTGTTTAAACATTATATTTGGACTTTGGAAAGTCGCATAAATTGAATTTTATAAATAGATGTCCATGGATGAGGTGGGCAGGAATTTTTGAGAAGTATTTAGTAAAGTGTGATGGAAGAATTTGTTTATTAAGATCGGATCAAGAATTAACCACTTGTTTCCATTATTACTGTTATTACATCGATTTTCCATTTAAAAGCAAACTAGACGGATTCCCAGACCCTCCATCATCTTCTACCTTCCAAAGGATGGAGGGCACCAGTCTAGAAGCAAACACGCAAGGAAACACACAGATCATTTGCATAGTTGGGATATCCAAATAACTGTTTATAAAACCAAACACACAATATTAACTTATACAAGCCGACGAAACTGATCGATGCACTTTTGTTTCAAATAAAAAAAAAAACCTGTTAGATCAAATCTGTGTAGAAAAAAATGCGTACACGTTAATGATAAACAGCACGCAGTGCGCCTTTCATGGTTTTAGCAGATGAATAACACGGGCGGTTAATGATTAAACTCTGGGTTTTTCCAAACGTTTCTTCATTGCTATTTAACCTTGCTTTTAACAGGAACAAATCGATAAATTGACAGTAAAAATAAAAGAAAAGATCATTAATCCTTGATCCAATTTTCCAAAAGTATTTCTTCCTATCATACTTTAAAATTAAATGTACTTCTTTGACATGTTTGCGGATTCCGAGAAAGTTTTTGTCGACACACAATTCCTGTTTTTTAGATTTTCAGTCTTTAAAATGAAACCATGCCAGACAAAATAAATATAAAGTCTTATAAACCATGACCGTGTTTATTAATACAAGCTTTAATTATTACTAATGTCGCAGTCAATTTTCCTTTTCTATTGTGTCGGGAATACCGGGTTTTAGTTAGGAAATTCAAACGACACTTTGTGGGCAACTCCTGTCAAACTGCCTTTTGTAATGTCAGCCCTGTTGAATAAATGATAGTACAGCAACATAAAAGAAGTGGTGCGGGGGTGTACTATCGTAAGCATCAAATGTTAATTTTTCGCAACAGTCTTCTGAGACGCCAAATTAAAAACGAGAATATTGTTGTTGCAATTTTTTTCGGACCAGTTTCTGACCCTCTATGGGCGGGAAAAATATGTGCAACACTCCAGTGTTTAGACCACAATGATCAAACAGCGGGACACCCGCTCTCTAGCGATTATTATAGTACAACCACATGCCATCACGTTATATTATGTGCAGAAATATGAGCTCAAATTGTATCTGTTAAATGCTATTGTTACGTTCTGGTCGTGTTCATATTGGATGTCTGTCGGTTGATGTATGGGAGGGGGAATTTTCTTCCTACCAACTTTTAGAGAGGGCAACAAATGTGAAATTCCCCCAAACACGCACCTTTTTTACTTACTGGTTTGAAAAATACGATAAAATGTTATGTCATGAAAAATATTGCCTTGACGTACTTAGACAATCTTTTTCCATCGCCAAAACTGCTTAACTCATATTCAATCTCTGAAACTATATGGTCTACACACTTTAAACTACAACTCAAATCTTAGGACCTCGAAAGAATATCATAATAATCCAAACAGCAGGTTATCCACTACTCTGTACAATACTCTATATACTCAATATACAGGGTGTCTTTAAAAAAGGAAACCGAGATTAATCTGCTTATGTCTCGGATGCGGCTAATTATTTGGGAAAATGGTAACCACCATCTATTACATAATGATGTCCTCTTTCCTCTGACACCAAGATATCCATTTTACCGCCATGGATGACTGAGCATAAATTGTTCCAAGGGACTATGCCATAAACGGCTTTGCACCACAAGTCTCATTCCGAGTGTTCAGCATGTCTAAAAATAAGAACAAAGACCAGTACGCACATTGCCAAAATCATTTATTCAATGATAAAACAGTTGGAGGCTTATCCCATTCCCTGTCCCCACCTAACCCCAGTGCCCTTCAACATGCCCCCCATTTCTTTCAACACAAACTTCTGCACTGGTTCTCATCGCTCTGACCGCATTCCTGATTACGTCCCTCTGTCCTCTTAATGTCTCAACAGCAGCCACAATTCGATCGGGCTGTTCTTCGTCGACCAGAACTACCCTTGTTGAGGTTCAAACTTGTACCCTCCCTCTGGTACTTCCTAATGTTCTTCCAAATTGTGGTCTGGAAATCGCAACTTGCTGAAGGCTTAGCTCACCTCCACTCAGTCACAACGAAAATACGCTGCTTTGTTGTCTTGCAAGGTTCTAGGTGGTCTGAGCAGGTGGACAGCCTTTCAGACTTTTACATAGGTATGATGAAATTGACATTGGGGCCAACATTGCATAATTAAGTGCCACAAAGGCCCTGCACTGGGCAGTCTGGGTTCAGCACCAAAACATCCATTTGGTGCAAAGCCATTCCCTTGGAACAATTCATGCTCAGTCATCCATGACGGTAAAATGGATATCTTGGTGTCAGAGGAAAGAGGACATCATTATGTAATAGATGGTGGTTACCATTTTTCCAAATAATTAGCCGCATCCGAGAAATAAACAGATTAATCTCGGTTTCCTTTTTTTTTAAAGACACCCTGTACAATACCTTTCAACAAATCTCAAAATTCTCGATCGACTACATATTAAATTCCTTGCTTCGGAATCTTAAATCTTAATATTTAAAATCAACGCAGATCATTTAGAGTCATCCTGACCTGTTTTCCCAACATTTGATTTATCTTTAGGTTTTACATTAGAAACTAATAACATATGCCACGCCCCATTTGTGCCCACGCAAGGAACGACGATAGAATTATACATTTCCCGTGCCATGTAAAGATTATACAAATATCATCAAAATGAAATTCAACATATAGTGAGACTTACCTATGTATGAGTTAACTGTATCTGTACTTCTCCCTGTATTTTCTTTGGTCAGTTTGGAATCCTTTCCAGGAAATAATTCAAAAAGTCTTGGAGAGAATACCATGCATCTGTGTAACACTGAAGGGTTTCTTTGTTCAAAATCGGGTTTCTCTCTTGATTCCACCAGACTGTAGGAAACATATGGCAATGCATTTCAATGTAGCGGCTTGCGTAGGTAGCTGTGCATTGTGATACGAATTCGATGTAACATTGAACTTTGTACTGCAAATTACTCACACCTTTGGTAAATAAACCTTTGCGCTTTCCAACCCATGTCCCAATATCATAGTTATTGAAGTAGCTCACCATCAATTCCAGTATAAAATAACATCAATATTGTAACGAAAATAGGGGCCCACTGTGAAGCTGTGTGTAGCGCCCGCACTTTGGTATGCAAATTGGTTGCTAGGCACC
>JAULKO010084079.1:0-10128 GCA_032356045.1 Mediaster aequalis | reverse complement strand
TGGTGTTACACTAGACGTGTCTGCATCCAATGTACGTGTGTGATTACAGCGGTAATAAACACCTGAATTATGTCCATATGACGAGAACAGCTTATATGCGATATTGCAATAGATACGACCAGGATTGGCTTTGAGGTTATTAAATCAAGAGAACATAACGCAAGCAAAATTGCTAGAAGAGATTTATTTTAACTTGTGAGTTTTGTTTCTCGTTTTTAGAGTCTGTATTTTGCCCAGAATTCTACATGTGCATGGAAACAAAAACTTGCATTTTGTGGGAGTCTGTCTGCGATGGAAAAACTGATTGCAACTTGGGAGATGATGAACAGGATTGTGGTTAGTGAGAATAAAAACACCCATTCTATCGACCTTGAACTAATAAAGCTATGTTTTAGTAGAAAACTACCATCTTGTTTGGTAAGGTGGGTGGGAGGTCAGATTACCTTTTTTCGATCTGTGACTTGCGTTTCTAGATGTGTTGTTTATTTCTTTCTCGTGGGATTGTGGGGCACGGTTTTTGTTTTTGGGGGTTGCTGATTGGTTGCTTTTGAACTTGATTGCTTTGTGTTCGTCGTAGGCTGTGGTCCAATTGGGGGATTTATGAAAACGTTAACTATTCAATTATTGAATAGTTAACGTTTTCATAAATCCCTCAAAGGAATGAATAGTCGCTAACCATCCTCACTTTAATAATTAAGCTGATGTTTACGTAAAGTACATAAAATGCTACAATCCCTAGTAATTGAAACCCCAAACCACTGTGTTTTTGTTTCTACTTTTCGGTTAGTGACCCCATTGATAATAGAACTGTGCGTATATTTCTCTAATTATAAAACTTCATTCTTGTCACTCTATTTCAATATCCAGAGTTGAAGCGTTGTCCGTCAAACTGCTCCTGTCAGTACGTGGGCCAAGACTTCCACGTCCTCTGCAATAACGGGTGGGGCCAGGAGCTGGTGAAAGGCGTTGCCGGGAAGACTGCGGCACTGTAACGAACAACAAAAGCCTTTCAGAATATTACTACACTCTAAAAACAGATTGGTTGAAAATAACCAATGTATTGGTTGAAACAGCCACATATTGGTAGATAATCCAACCAATAGTAGATTGGTTGGACACATATCTACCAATACATTGGTTATTTTCAACCAATCTGTTTTTAGAGTGTAATTATAGGCAGAATATCTTCTGTAGTGTCCATTTGAAGTCGATTTCTGTTTAAATTTTTAACTGACCTATCCCTAATTAGAACTTAGCCACGCCCCTTATACAACTCCTCAAAATATTTTGGCGGGCTTTTTTTGGAGGGGGGAGGTAAGATTTCAGGCGTTCCGCTTCAAATTTGTTGGACGATAATTGAACGTGATTTCTTAACTGTCAGTAATGTCATGACGTTATCATTGGTAATTACCAAAAGACTGCACAGTCGGGTGCAAACACTTTGGTGGCGTAACTAAATGGGAGGGGTGGGGGATGCGCAAGGGGGTGGGGGATGCGCAAGGGGGTGGGGCCTGAGGCGTGCCCCCACCCACTGGACATTTTAGTTGTGCACATTGTATTTTATCTGAAGTGCCCCATAGAAAAAAAATAGTGCAACCCCGAGTGTCCCCCCCCCACGGAAATTTGACCCTATTTACCCTACAGAAAATGTGTGGCTTGACTTAATCTTTACGGAATTACAAAGGGAAACGTCATCTTTGTACATACTCTATTAATGCTGTATTTGTCTATTTGTTAGAAGTATTTCAAACCTCGAACCCAAAACCCCTATTAACCTCAACCCCCTTTGCTCTGTAAAGTACTCTGGACAATGTGCGGGTAAACACATTATGCCCGTAACAGTTTTTAAGACGAGGCACGATCCCCATCAACCGGCGTGTGTTTTTCTTTTCCATTCTCCCCCTTCTTCGTCATGAAGTCAGCTGGTAGGAGCCAAGAATCAAACAACACCACTGCTACAGCCAGGACTCTTCAAAGACCTACCGTCCCTTCAGTCACTGTAAGTATCATTGATGTCGACACAACTTCATCAACAACAGAGGGCGCCAAGTATATGGGTACGTGCTCCCTCTAGCGTCTGTAAATTGTCAGGCGAAACAGCATAGAGCTTACCTGTGTAATGTTATCAACGCTTCACCCCAGTAAAAATTTAAACAGCTTTAAAAATACGAATAAAAATTACACGGTTAAGCAGTCTTACATTATGTTTGATTTTTCAGATCACTACCGAAAAACTCGTTCTTCAAGATCCCACGAGGAGCATTTTATGGTCTGAGTAATCTGACATATCTGTAAGTCCAATTTAGTTTGTAAGCATAAATCCATTTATGCAAAATAATGCAATTACACTTGTACCTTTTCCCAGTTTTCTGTCCCTACGATTATTGTGACATACAATTTCCTCATGAACTGTTCAGAACACCCGATGTCATTTCCTCTCTTTTCTTTCGGGCGCAGGAATATTTCTGGCAATAATTTCTTCGAGATACTGAAGGACTCATTTTCCGAACTCAAGAAACTAGAGGCTCTGTGAGTATTTTGCATTGGTATTTTTATTAGCAGAGTTACAGCTGAAAGCAAGGAAAAAATGCAGTATACAACTTTTGTCAGAGTTATTTGAAAAGACGCATTGGTCGTTATAGTATATCTCAGTTGTCGCACCCACGCGTTATATTTGATTTCTAGGACTACTCGATTTCCTGGCCCACAAAAGACGTAGATGTAAAATCAAGTGTAACTTTTCAATAGAAAGTGAAAAAAGAAATTTCGTAGTTAAAAATGAATTTCTACCGTTGAAATGTAATAATACCAAGCTTCCTCCAATTCTGTATAGCTAAACAGTTTGCACTCTGCAACTGCTCTTTGTGGTTTTGCTTGCTAAAACAACGTACATTTGTCAACGTTTTTGGTCTCAGGGTCATGACCGACGTGCCAGATCTCAGCCACATCGGGGAGAAGGCATTCACCGGCCTTAACAACCTGAAAACTTTGTAAGTGAATTTCGCGACATAATTACCGATTACTGGATTGATTTGGACACAAACTCTTATGTGCCCCTGTAAACAGAATATTAATAGTTGGTGTATTCTTGTATAGAAAATTATTTTGATAAGATTCTAAAAAAACAATTGTTGGTTGTAATCCCCGATTACCAGGACTTAAATTACACGACACGCTGTTATGAAAATGATGTGGACTTTGAGGTCATTAGTATAATGCGCATTTATAATCAGTTGTCCTGTCTCCTGTGTAATTGATTAATTTTAAATAAAAGGAAAAGAGGTAAATGATATCGACATTTGCTTTCTTTCGTGTTGTAATTTTGACCTAACTTCTTGTGTTCTTGTATATGCAGGGTACTTACTAGGAACACCGCAGCCAATGCCTTCTTAAACGTGGAAATGGGTGCCTTTTCGGCTCTGCCTTCGTACACCAAAACGTAAGCGAGGAAACAGGCGGTATTGATAGCGATACCGCTTTTTTGCAGAGGTATCGCATTCAGTCATTTGCATCAGGCTTTTGCACTGAAATCCCAACTTTTTGAACAGTAGAATAAACACGAGGTCAAAATTAAAAGGGACAACTCATTCTCTCTTCGTTGGTAATGAATTGTTATATGAGAAAACTACCTGTGTGAAGTCAAAAATCAACAAAGAGGTCATTATCAGTGCTACCTGGTGGGGTGTACCAGTACCTCAAAAACAGCGGTACCGCTAGTTATACCGCCTTTTTGATAAGGATGTCATTCCTAATAAGCTTCGTATATTAGTTACACGTTTGTATTAATTCTTTTTAACAGAAGGTGTTGTATTCCTGTTTAAATATGTTTTGTTTCATCTCCAAGATTTGTAATGTGGCTTGGAGAGCTTCTGTTACTAAGTTATTGTGAGACCAAGAAAGGTTATTCTAGTTTGATGAAGAAAACAACTATACAAATTCTATTTCCAAAAATGTCCATAAACCGGTAGTACATTGTATTTGCTTTGTTTCGGTTTTTCCCAGGGTTGTCGATGACTACAAGCTGTGCTGTAATTTCCTGAGAGATATACCAGGATTCGAGATTAGCAACTGCCAAACCACGCAATCGCGTCCTCCACTGAATCTGTGCGGCTCTCTTATGCAAAACTACGGTCTGCGCGTGTGCATGTGGGTCCTGGGCCTGAGCGCCCTCTTGGGTAACCTGGGGGTTATCGTCTGGAGGCTTCAGCATTCTGATGGGAAAGAGGTTAAGAAGATACACTCCTTCCTCGTTCTCAATCTGGCCATCTCGGACTTTATGATGGGTGTGTATATGCTGATAATTGCTGCCGCTGATATCCACTACGGAGAGCGCTACTCCAACGAAGCAAGGGAGTGGCGGGGCAGCGCGCCCTGCAAGATTGCCGGGATCATCTCGGTTCTGTCGGGTGAGGCCTCTGTGTTCTTCGTCACACTGATCAGCATCGAGTGTTTCCTCTGCGTAGTGCTCCCCTTCAGTCGGGTCAAGCTAAGTCAGGCGTCTGCTAGGGTTGTGGTTCTGACGGCCTGGGTGTTGATTCTGTGTCTCAGTGCCGTACCGACTCTCGTAGTGCAGTCTGACTCCGATGTCTACGGTCTGTCTGATGTCTGCATCGGTCTGCCGCTTACTACAAAAGCGGCAGGAGTCCAGTTGGAACCCAGCGATATCGACAACCCCTTCGGCGACGCAGACGCCTTGCAGATCGTCTCCTCGACCGGACAAAAGCCTGCCTGGATCTTCTCCATCGTCTTGTTCCTCGGCATCAACCTCTGCTGCTTCCTGGTCGTCCTCTGTTGCTACGTGGCCATCTTCGTCAAGGTCAAGCTCTCAGTTAGGAAGGTCAAGAGGAGCACGCACAGCGACCGGGATGTCAAGATGGCCGTGAAAATGGCGCTGATCGTCGGGACCGACTTCATCTGTTGGATGCCAGTCATCATCCTCGGCATCCTCTCTCAGACGGGCTTAGTGCAGGTGGGCGCCGAGGTGTATTCCTGGATCGTGGTGCTAGTCTTGCCTGTTAATTCATCCCTGAATCCATACCTCTACACAATATATTCCGTGATCGCCGACAAACGTCAGGACAACAAACAATCTTCACAGAAGCCCCTGATGACCAACTTCAAGCCAAAATCTAAATCGATTGAAACAGTCAACACCTTTCTTTCAGACAAAAATTCTAACTGAAACACCAAAAGTCCTTTACGTCAAATATAGAAACCGAAAGTCAGAAATGCGATGCATTCTCTAAGAAGAAAAACAGTTCATTGAGTTTGCGTCTGCAACCACCTTCTTATTTTATTCTTGTCGTTAGTAGATAGAGCGGATCCGTGTCATATTGACAAAGAACGTTGGCGAATGAGTAGTTTTATAAATGAAGAATATTAATACCTTTTTACAAAGGCATCTACTGGCCCCATGCGAGCCTCTACGTTGAGGTCGCCATTTTGAAGTGTCCAACCCCGTCCCCAATAATTATGCACTTTGATCGTCATATTACGAACACTGTGTACGCGAAGAAAGAGTGCTCTGGGAATATTGAAGTGAAGGGGGCCAGTCTTTAGTTGGACAATAAAATATGTCCAAAAAGGTGGCAGCATACAACGCTGTCTCTTTCACTTGAGCGTGCGCATAAGTGTCATGCAGCACCACAACAAAATAAGATAGACCGGTTAGAGAGGTCAGTTTTGTCCATGTTGAGGATACTTTGTGCAAAGGGTTAACATTTCAGAAAAAGAATATGTCGCTACACCTTCAATTTAATTTATTTTTTGTCTTTTAAAAATAATGGCGCACATAAAACACGCAAAAATAGAGTGACTGTATTAATAGCACTTTAAGCACATTAGTCTTGACATAGGTATGTTATAGTTTGTCTTATATTAATTTATTTTAAATATTCGGCCTTGCATTTAACGAAGAATATACTGGCTTAAATTGCACTGCGCAAAGTATGTATGAAAGTACACATTTTGATTTTTGAATTGGTAAAAAGTTAGTCACACTAATCAATTTAGGTGAAAACACCCACGCTATGCGTTATCACGGCATTAATGCTGTTTTGTAGTTATTACGAGCGGCAACTGTCGCTGGCCGATCATAATTGCAATGTCATCACATATAAATGCTTGGTGCCAAGTTCTAATGGCTCAGATCTTTGGTAATACATATTGTGCATCTTTTCAAGCATTAGCCCGTTTCAGTCAGACTTTGAAGAAATGATTATTATCATTAATGAAATATTTCTTAGTGTCAAGCCATGTTGATTGCCTTAACAAATTGATAGAGATGATAGAGGAATCATCTACATTTTAGACGTATAGTCTGTTGTTAAAAAAATGCTTTACAAAAAGTGTTGTTATTTAGTCTAGAAAGAAACCGCATTTAACATTCTGTACTTTGTAAAAATAATGTGCAAGTAAGGAATGTTAAATAAATATTCGGAATGTACACTATAATAGAACCAAAAACCGTATTGTTACTGTCTTCTTTAAAACAAACTATTAGACCTTTAAAAGTGGGGTTAACTATATCAATCCATTCTTTTTAATTTAATTTATTTTATCTGCCGAAAACAAAAACGGTATAGAAGCGGGCCCCGTATTTCTAAAACCGGGCACTTCTTCGAAAAGGGGCTTTGGAATAAAATTGCATTGAAGAAGGGGTTGCAAATAGATGGGACACGACGTAACCACCATACGGATGGAATAGACTACCCAGGCCCGTAGCCGGGGGGGGGGGGATTCGGCGGTGGGGGGGGGGGGAGTCGGACGACCCCCGTGGTCCGAGGTCCGCTTTTTTGTTTCAAGGTCCATTGTTGCCCAAATTGAAGAAGCACCAGGGACGTTGGTATAGACGACCCAGCACATCGTTCACAATAATTGGCAATTGAACGGCGCCCCCAGGGTCAAAAAGAGTCCCCCACCTTTTTCAAATCAGTTTTGGTTTCCTAATTTTTTGGGGGGTTACCTTTTTGGTTGTTTTTTTTTTTGCCGACGCACACAGGAAAAAGTTCCACTTTTCCCAGAAACGACCCTCCCCCTCTTCAAAGTCTGGCTACGGGCCTGCTACCCATTATGTATTAACTATTACATCCACCACCCAAACTGGACACACGATGAAAAAGCTTATGGACTATAAGCCGTCAATGTTTTATTCATCTTCTGGTCATCAGGATTGTGAGGAAAATGTCCCCTTTTTCATTAACACAGAGTCTACCTCTAATTTCGGTTATGTTTTCGTTAGATGATATTAATACAAACCAACAATCAAGTGAGTTTGGTGAAAAATAATCAATCAGCAATTTGTGAAGACAAACATGTTTAAATGGACCTTGGTCAGTTACCATGTCAAC
Organism: Mediaster aequalis; assembly: GCA_032356045.1. NCBI lineage: Eukaryota > Metazoa > Echinodermata > Asteroidea > Valvatida > Goniasteridae > Mediaster > Mediaster aequalis. The sequence continues at coordinate 2,779 of JAULKO010084079.1, read as the reverse complement.
ATACGTTTTAAACATACGTTAAGAAATATATAGTTCTTGATATGGCTTGGGGCACTTATTCATCTTCGACCATAGCCCGGTTCGACGAGTGCCTTGTGTCGTGAGAAAATATGGGTCCTTCAGACTCACCCTGGCAACGAATCGCCAAGAGCACAACCTGTACAATACATGTGTAATTTGCTCGCGCATGGCACTTTATATTATTCACGTTCCAAACAATTACTTTGTTTTATCATTTTATTTAATTCTGGTGACGAAACCAAGGATTGCTTCAAAGTGCATACGGGCAGTAGCTCGAACGACCAATGAAACCAGTTTAGGCCTGATGAGAATGATGAAGAAATGGTCATTTTACAGGAGGAAGGAAAACCCATAACGATACTGAGGAAAACCAACGGAATCAGGCTGAAACCCAATCTACGTATCGGCCCTGTCGCTACTCGAAACCTAGCACAGATGTAAAAGGCAAGGAAATGAGCACTTCGCCAACCAGACTCCAAGGTTGAATCTAGGAACAAGTCACCACCTCCCCCCACCCACCCACCAAAAATGAACTGTATATCGTTCACCATAAGGGGGCCACGATGAAACCAAGAGGTAATGAATCAACCGCGTATTCGGAAGAACCAAATTTACTCTGAAGTCCGAACGAATCGACTGAGTGGCATTTTCCTATAGTGCGCCAACCACAACGGGAGCGCGGGTTGCGCGCTTCAGTACGACAGCCGGCGAAGTTGGAAGGTAAGGGAGTCAATGGAAATATAAGGCCTTTCTACTGAAGAGGTCACGACAGGGTATAATTGAAAAGGACAACATTGTGTGGTTGCTAATATTGCACGATATGCTGCTCGACCTTTTTTTTAATGCTGACATCCACACAGCATCGAGCTGATTAATATCGCGCGGGTACAGCGAATAATTGCCACTGGGGGAAACATCAATCTCTTTCGACTATTGCGGCTGATACAAGTGCCATACCGCGCGTGTTTAACTCCATTTAGCGGACGCAATTTGTCACGGATGCACCGAAAGGTAAGAGCCAGACGATTTTCACTACTAGATTAATTTAATTTGGAATGCATTAGACCCCGAGGGACATGTGCCGTTGTATGGTCTTTGAGCTTGAAAACTTCATATGTACGAGTACATTAAATGATCTGATGTCAACGGCTTGTGGGAATCCACAGATGTTTTAAAGACATATGTTGAACTGGCCGTTGACTATTTAACGCGATAGTCATATTCCTGTATGCTTTTGTCGTTACTGCTGTTATCAACCAATCCAAACACCTTCAGACAGAATTTTCCTTTCGAAGAGTTGGCAACGTTTTGATCAGCACACAGACTCTTTTTCAATAACTGATAAAAGAATTACCTTTTAATGAAACACTCTGATTTGAAATCACGTTTTTAAAATACAAATTGTCAACATTCAAGGTAGCGGGGGAACAAGGACTGATAACTCCCACCCCAAGAAAAAAAAGCTGTTTATCTTCCACGTATACGATATCATAATTGATTACAGCTTTCTTGTGGGTATCCATAATGATTGTTCGGGATAGGCGACTGCATTAATATCAGTGCAATGAGAGGACCCCTTCACTGGCCGGAAACTTCAATCGCAGATAAACTGCAGATTCGACAGCGGACCACTTCAGTAATCCACTCCCTCTGAGAAGATTTGGACCGACAGCTGTGGAACAGAGAGGATATGAACAATTAAGATATCTTAGATTGAGGTATTAGAGAACTGAGTCAAGAGGTAGGTACGGTTTTCCCGCTTCTTTCGCAGGCCAATTTTCCAGTTGTCTCTTTCAAATTGCACCGTCCTTCTCGTGGTAACTCTCATCATCACCATCGTTTGTGTTATTTTATCAATTTGCATGTTCATTTTTTTCATGTTTAATCATTATTATTAGTTGACTGTAGATTGCGCAATCATTCGAATGTCAGTATCACCCCTGCGATCCCATCACCACTTTCATCGCCGTCATCACCATCATCACCCTCATTGCCGTATATAATTGTGAGTATCGCAAGCACCATTACCACCACGATCACCATGATCACCATCGTCACAATGACCCCGGTTGCTGCTACTCTCACCATATTTACGTCTTCATTTCAATTATCACCATCATCGCTTTGATCAGGATCTTTAGCATCGTTCCAACCTTCACCGCACATCTTCACTATCATGTCTACCGTGACAATTCATGCCCAAATATCAACGTCATCCCGTGTTCGTCATCATTGCCAGTCTTGCTAATGTATCAATTGCCATCTCCGCCAATTTTCATCTCTTTCAAACTATCATCTTCAAACTATCATATTGCTTTTACTGTTTGATAATTCCCATTATTGGAACTCTTTGAATCTCAACATAGCCATATTTGTTTATATTTTTTATCTTTGTCTTCATGTACCATTTGTTGTCATCTTCATCATCATCACCATCAGTAACTACTGCCGCGATCACCGACGTCACAGGACATTATTGCCGCCATGACCACAATTGCCACTCATACCACCTCGCTGTCTTCCCAATCAACGTTAACATTGAAAGCCCCCCTTCGTATTTGCAAACAAACAATATCATTCTTATTGAAATTCGTACCAACATAGTGGATATTCTTTCGTGAAAAACATGCCAGATCAAAAGATGTACTTAATGCAGGAGAAAAGGCGCAGATAATGAATGATGCGAGGGTTGAAACCTTATCATATTAAGAAAACAAAAACGTATGTACTGAACAATTGATGGCACCATTAATGCTTA
>JAULKO010083753.1:0-10133 GCA_032356045.1 Mediaster aequalis | reverse complement strand
GCAGAAGATGAGAAGATGCGAAAGAATGGTAGCCAATCGTCATGTGTGACGGCGGCCAAAAGCAAGCAAGCAAGCAAACATGGTCGCACAGCCAACAATACAAAAGATTTATCACATGCTTTTAAATTGTGCATTTAGTGTCGCAAAATACGCCTACTTTGTTTTAATGTTACATGAAAATCTGGGCCATCCCCCCCTGGCCAAAAAGTGTGTGTGAGGGGTATACCCCCCCCTCCCCCCCCCCCGGATCTCCGCCCATGATCCAGAATGAGCGCGGGGAAAAAATACAGTTTTTAAAACAAACAAGGGGATATTCGGCCTCAGCTTTTTATGATTGTCAATGGGATAGAAATGTTATAATGTATTGGAAAATCGATATATGCAACCGGAACAGTTGTAATTTTTATATTATACACTCAAAAAAATCAGTCACTTGTTTGAGATCGCGCTGATCCGGCGACAACGGCATACCCATTATTTGCGGGCTTACTTGAGTTAATGGCACCTGTGTTATGGGTTTCTAAAGCTTGTCTGAAATTAAGATTGATGGTCAGTTATTACTCCGGCACATTAAGCAAGTGAGTTGCGTGAATCGCAACACCAGAATGGAAAACGAGAGGCGTGCATATTTTTGGCATGGACTACATGTAAAACGACATTCACACCAAACCGTGACGCATTTGGACTTAATATAGATAAATTGCTGTCGGGAATTGGAACAAAACACTATATTTTGGTCATGGTGATGGATCCAGATTCGCAAAAAAAGGGCGGGACCACTTGATAATGCAATGAGGTGTGGGGTGATTAAAAAGGGAGAACGGCCTAGACAATAGAAAAATAATGACTTACTCATATGGCCCTCTGCTTCATGCACCATTATCATAGTGATACACTCGACTTTAGTGGCAGTGAGGCTTGTGTTGAATATTGTCATTGGCATGTCTTGATATGAGTCGAGTAACAAGAAATCGGTAAGTCGGTCAAGAAATGATCAAGATAAGTAAAGTTTGGCTGAGTCGACATGAGACGAGTTGATTCATTTGTCAACTCGAGTCGAATGAAGTTATTAAATTCGAAGGGTTGAAAGCACAATTACCCAGGTAAGTTTAAACAAAAATGCCGATTAAAATCGACGGCACAACCGTGAATTGATTCAAACCGACACACAAAATCACAAGTACAGACAAATAAGAAATAGTAAGACTGGCTTTTACGAAGAGACGGAGATTGCGGGCATACACACTTATAATTTCGAACAAAAAAATTAATGGGTTCAGTTTCAGCAAGCTGATACATCCACACGTCTTGATACAATGATGCATAGTGGATGATACAAATACATGCGATACAATTATACACGTTTACAAAAGTATTGAGAAAAGGGTCTTCAATTTTCTTGTTCTGAAGTTAAGAAATTAGCAGATTTGAGAGGATGGTGAGGAATCTACACAGTTATTTCCAACTGTTTGTAACTATTTAATGCAATCAATACCAATAAATACCAATACAAGTGATTTGCTCAGGGATTAATAACCCTATAATGACAAAAGGCGGGAATAGTCCATTCCTTACTTTGAAAGATTCAACCTGTTGAAAGAAGAGACAACTTTACAGATTTGCTACTAATAAAGGCTCTCGGATTTGCAAACGGATTCTCACAAGGAGCTCATTCAAACGCAAGTTGATTGTTGACTATAAGTATAAGCCTACTTATGCCACATTTGAGGCATTATCTAAACATTACGCTGGTATTTTCACTAACTTTCCATCCCGGGAAAAACAAATGAATTTCGGGAACAAGTTCCAAAGCCGTTAGACATCAAGCCTGTTTGCTTACCTGGAAGGAAGTTGACTTGATTGGTAGTTGACAAAGTTGATGGGGAATCCGTCACAGATCCGTCACGCGAATGCCTGCATTACCATTTACCGCGCACTAACGCACTGAATACAGCACCACTGCTCACTTCGACATTTCTGCTTCTGATGTCGGCGCAAAGCGACGCGTGCGGCGATACAAATTCCACTGATTACCCACAATGCCTATCGAAACTCTATCCAAGCCTTTACTTTTGGCGGGAATGCGGGCTTACGTCAATGAAGGAGTGATCACTATTGGCAAGGGCATTCTATGGGTGCTCTGAAACACAGGTGTTGTTGAAACCAATTGTTAATTTTATGCTGCTGTCAGATCAATATGGAAACGCAGCAGTTGCCAAGCCAGGAGTGCACCATTCTTCCCCCAAGCGTTCAACTAATAATCCTTACATTAGGTGTTTTAGTGATTGAGCTAGTTTAATCCCTTTAATAAATTAATAAATGCAATTGATGTTTTAAGCATTCGTGTGACATGAAGACGTTTGATATTTGTGATATTTATGTGTCCATAAGTATTAAATTTTGTATCAAATGAAAAAGTTAAATGAAAAATGTACGACGGTGCACGTACCCCAGTGATATCTTGAAACCCAAATACACCTTTGGGGACTTACAAAAATGTAGAGATTAAAATGATACCTGAAATATATACATGTATCCAATTCTGTCGAAATATCAGCTATCCCGAAAAGTAATTCTGTTTGAGGTACTCTCATTTCATCTTTAAAAAAATTGAACACAGGCGTACGAAAATCAAATTTCCAAAGATATTTTTCTTTCAAATTACTGGCCGAGCATTGCAAATATTCCGGCAAATGAGGCAAAAGCTATTTCTGTTTTGGCCTTTGAAGCAGCGAGGCTGTGTTCATCCTGTAATTTGTGACTGACGGCAATAATACCACGATCGGATATACATTTCAAATTACACAAACTGCGATACTGCAACAGATAGGCCTAGTAATATCTGAGGATTACCGAATCTTTAAAGACACTATCTAATGTGCTTGTTCGCAGTCGGCCAATGTCTACTCCTCCAGCTTACTTCAGACTTCAGAATCATATCTTGTGCGGTCTCAAATGTATTGGTTGAGCCACATCGGAAAAAATACAGAAACAAAACTGCGAAAGGCTGCAGAAGGCTCAGGGATAAGTAGTTAGTCTATGACCCCTTCAATTAGGGTGATCAACGACGAGATCACCTCTTTAATTGCCAAGAATGGGTTTTGGGCATCAAGGTACAATTGTCCTTGGTGAAAGTCCGACTTGTGGAACTTATCTCAGCGGCGACGTAGAGACGACATCCCCTTGACGGGAGCTAGGATACCCGGCTAATAAAATCCCCCAAGCCCGCTAGACTGTCAATTCGCTCCCGGTCCAGTCAAAGACAGAGAAGAAATCACGGGCCGGGCTGATTACAGAAGGAAGAGTGCGTGTGACCTTCGCGGAAAGCAAACATTTCTATTTTGCTATCAACGACTGGGGGAGGAATTGAAATGTTGCCCTGGCTTAATTGGTTTCCACGCACAGCTCAACCTGTGGAGTAAAATATTGTTGGGTACTTGTACAACCTGAGTATGCATTAATCATAAGATCGTGGCTAATCAGCTCTTGAGTAAGCATACAATAATGAGCATTTTTTGTCCAATAGTTGGGATTGGCGAAATAAGCAGCTCAGTTTCCAGCATATGGTTTCATTTGACTGTTTCTAAATTACTACATACAACCATTACTTTATACACAGGTAAACGTAATAAAATATGGTTGATTAGCATTCCTATTTTTCATTATTTATATTTGTCCCGCACAAATTGTTGAAATAATAGTAAAAGATCCTGATATTTGTTTTCATCTTTCACTTTGTATTAAAAAGGTGCACATGGTGTTGCATTTACGTCTTATTTGGGGCCAAATTGGGGGCTATATTGCAGGTAACTGATTATTAACTAAGATATTTAAATTTTTACTGAAAAGTAGCCACATTGTGCTGTTATCTTTACAAGGGCAAAAATGAAAATTCATAGTTAGAAATGAACGTGTTACGTTTCCCCTGCTAAAAACCCATGTCACTGAGCAAAACAGTGAGAAAAAACGATTAACTAGGCATTCATGTCCTGAACAGCTTCACTGCGTGTTCCGTCTTCATGGAATATGCAAAATATACAAATCGTCAAATACTCCAAAAGAAAACTGCCAGACGGTAAATTTTTCCTTTAAAACCAAATGATATGCTTACATAAACCTAACCGTAATCAACAAAGTATGTCCTTATAGTCACTTCATCTGAAACAACTCCGGAACATTTTTCATACTGATGAAATACATGAGGAGTATAGAACTCACTTATCCTAGGAGCTGGCGCAGTGTTTTTTACCACAAATTAAATAATAAAAATGCCAAATTGTCAAAAGGCTGAGCGCATTGTTGGTTCTGCTCTTCGGGCAGCGGACCTAATAAAACCAATCGCAGCTCAGCCCACAGCCCGTAAGAGCCGAAATGCCTTCTAAGTAATTTGATTTATCGCTGTTGAAGAATCACCCGTTTACACAACGAAGACCAGAGAAGAGCTGTCTGCACAACTCAAGCAACCTAAAACCAACAATTCCTCCCCAAAATAAATGCGAGCGTGTATGATGCGTTTGCGGGGACCTATCTTGCTTTGTCATCGATCGTGCCAGTCAGTAACTATTAGCTTCAGGGAATTGTTTTCTTGTAATTTCATCATCAAATTTAAATTTTTTTGATTTCAAAGTGAATCGTATTTGGGTTAGGTCGCACAGAACTGTTTCCTGCTTGGACTAACGTAACCGCCGCTTGTTTTGCTGATAGTGTAAAATAAGAGAGCTTTTATATTCAGTTTATTTCATGAGGATAAACGCACGCTCATTTGAGCAAGTGGAAACAAGATTTTATGAATGACGAAAACAATATTCTTCAAGAAATGCCGCTATTCCATATACACAAAGTATATACGGAGCACCATGTAGAAAATAATCCATATTTTTGAACATTGTAGTTTTGAGAAGAGTCCGGTAAACCGGTTAACAAAATTTAAAACCAGTTAATCTGCTTATATGCAAAATGTCTTGAAATGACGAGGTTACTGGCTGATAAGAGATTAACAGCAATGTAAGCACAGAGGGCAGCGGTAAACATCCCACAGCGACAAGACGACCAATCAAGACAACTGCAACAACCTGCAATGTAATGACATAATTATAGACTTTTCTATCAGCAACGTGGTGTAGGGGGAAATCTGCAGCAGTGAAGTTGGAGCAACAACCTCAAAAACACTTCCAAATGACCGCAACACAGATGCCAAATATAAACCGTGAAATACGCTGAATTCCCCACAGCTCGCTTGACACCAGTCCTGTCCCTGATCAATACATTTTTGAGCAATTTAGTAAACTAGTTGGACGATGGTATTGCTTGAACTGCCTTGGGCAAGCAGCATTTTACTTGTCCAGGGTAAATAAAGTAATAATCAGATATGACAAACTCGGAATTTCAGCCCAGGGAGCCGGGGACAGCAGCAGATGCTCACCCATTGACGACCTCATGTCGACGCGGGAAAAAGTGGGCCATCTAGATCAATACCAGGCCAGTTCCTGGTGACAAATCACAGAGATACTATACCTTGCTAGTGGCGCGAAGAAAATTGAAACGGCTAAATGTAGCATTTGGGAATTGAGGTAAAACAGTTTGAAACTTCAAAAATGAAACGAGTGAGGAAAAATTAAAGTGATATGCAATGTAGAAATGTGATGCAAATAGTACATCTGGATATCACAGACGGATCGGGCAAAAAACCGAAAAAATCCCTATGATTTTTGGTATATCAATGGGCTATTGGCTAGCAACCTACAACGAGTATTCGTTTTAAAAATTGGTTCTTCACCAGAAATAAGAATACCTATATTGTCCAACCCGTGGCTTTTAGGATATACTATGTACAGGTGATCAGACGCTAAAATCAGGTCAATTAACTAGTTTGGATCTGAAAAGCAAATTCATTCCACGACCAACCAAGCACAGACAGTCAAAATAATACCGCGCCACAAGAAACACTGTTCTACTGCCTTCAACTTTTCTGAAATTTCATTTAGACTTGCAGCCGCCCACCTCGAGAAGCAAGCCATCCACGGACCCCATAGGCCATTCAGATACCACAGATGCTGGCCCAAAAGATATTGTACCAAATTGGAGGATATTGATTGGGAGAGACTCGTCCATTAAACTGAACTCCCAGTGGCTGCAGCTGGAACCCTTCAGCGCCCTGAATAAAAATTAGTAAACTTTTGGGGCATAATTTGGAATTTCTTTCCATTACAGAAATTCATTTTTCTCACAACTAGTTTCCCCATGAACAATACAATCTTATGTTATCGATCAACACCTCTCGAATGATGTACATTATGAATATCCGCACGGCGAGCAATCTGCATAAAATTATGAAGTACTCCAGGTCAAGGATGGCTGTATGTATTGAGGTCATTTGGACACTGACCATATACTTGACGCATAACTGCATATTTGATGACTTTGTGTAATGGTTGAAGCCATTCAGTGCATGAATGGATGAGGTTTGGTTCTAGCCACGAATTTATCAAACAGAAAAACACACCATCAATTCACATGCTGCGTGAGTGTTGCTTTCTCGTTTAACTTCTGAAAACAATAAAAACAAATAACACATAAAACCAGAAGATGGCATTTGCACCCAGGCAATGTAAATTTGAACAAAGTGTCCTTCCCAATGTGGCATCATATCCCCGCATGTTCAAATCAGTGCTTTCAGACAACCTGTTAGAAGAAACCAAATCTTCACAGGCGTACTCGGGCGAGACTCAAACCCGTAACATCCTGCCTACCACCGCGGATGTCTTACAGACAACAGTGGAACGATTCGAACAGGTTATTTTTCCTTTCTTTTTTGTCGAGGACGTACATCACTTCGTTTCACAGAGACACTTCCGCGGGGTATTCGTTCAACGAGTTTCAATCCCTCAATTTCTCTGTAAGTAACTTACCCAAGAGACGATTCAACCGATCGAGATTTGAAATGTCTGCTGTACTATCGCGCTCCATCCAAAGCATCGTTTTAATTAATGATTACCGCTGTAGAGTTATTCTGTATAAAAAGCGTCCGCGAAGGGTTATCTTAGCTCCTCGTGCACTGTCCGCTGTGGCAGGTCATCCAAAAGTAATATTTTTTGTCTTAACTCCTCCCGGCATTTCCTTTTGATCACAGAGACCAATTCCTTTTGAAGGAAGCACACGCAGTATGTCGTGGTTCCTGGTCATTCAAACTACACTTCCGGCTTTGCCGAGCTGAAAGCGAGTAGCAGCAGGCTTTGCCCAGGGGAAGATATTCGGATTAGCTTGACGGAGCACGGCTTTGACAGCCGTCTCCTTTGGCAACTTATTTTACTTGGCAATGTTCCCGCAAACAGTTTCTACCTTTTCTGTGACTAAAATGTCATCAAAAGTCAGTGAACAGTAATTGTGGAGAAGCCCCAAATTTCGTATTAAGGGGCGTATAAAACTCTCTTTCTAGTGTGAGTTTTAGGGATGTTGGAAAACTTTTAGAGGAAATTGCGGGGAGGAATAGATTTAACTGTACCTCAAACGTCTACAGTATACTGTCTGTCAATAAACTGCCACTCGTGGCTTCTAGAAAAAACTTGCTTGTTCGATCGTTTACGCTTCATCCCGGTTCTCAAGATAGTTCTCGTCGTAGACACGAGGTTTCCTGGCAACTTTCGGCTTATAACAATGATGACGATAATAATATTAAGATATGCCCTCGATAGAAATTTACAAATCAACAAATTAGATTTAAAGCGCGGAGCTCAAAGGAGGTTGGCGACAAATCTAAAAGCACTACTCAGACAAGTGGGTTCACTGATTAATAATTAACACGGTAGAGTAACACATGATATATATTATGCAAACATGATAATTGAGAAGTTGCTTATATCACACCAACGATCAAGAGAATTTAAGATCTCTGTAATGCTCTGGTCTTTCATGGATGTTTGGATTTAGGAATCATTCCAAATGTTGTTGCATTAACATAAGACTATCTACAAGACAAAAGTTAGCTTAATGAAGTTTTTCATAAGGACTCATGAAACAATTTTGTGTAAATAATGTCGGTAGGCAGGCTTATTAACGCTTTTTCGGTACGATTGGTACAAAAATAAATAAATACATCAAAAGGCGTCGTGATCCCGAAGCTCCGAATTCAATTTTGTGACATACTTGCACTTGAATACTCATCTTTTCCATGTTTAATAAGAAATGACTTATATGTAGTTATAAGCACTTCTAAGTATACGTAGATGGACGACGGATTATTTTGACACGAAAGACAGAACATGTTTGACCTCATAATTCGGAATTTAATTTGCAGACAAGACGTGGAAAATGTCAGTATCTTCTTGGAAACTAGTTTTTTTTAAACTAAATTTCTCGACGCGTATATCTGCGACGCATATATATAAAACCTTACAGCCGACTGGTCAGTGCACACTGGTACCAAGGCCTTTTCTGATTGGTTTGGTCGGCTGCAAATCCAGATTACTTAATTCACTTGGCAATTTTATCAAAATGTTCCATCCCAGTCAGTTTTGTACACGACGTTATTTGGGGGAGGCGATGGTTGTTGTTTGGGGAGAAATTGGGGTCTTCCCGTTATTGTCGAGGCCAGTGCTTCGTGTTCAATAAAGTTTTAAGGGGGATAATCATAAACAGTGTACCTATGACTGGCAAAAAAGTGAAGTGTTGTAATCAGATATAACTTTGCTATCATTTAGTACAGGTTACATTTCCCAATCAAAAAATAAACGCCCATGCCACAGTGGACAACTAATGAAGATGATTTGCAACATGGAGGGACAAAAACAATCTTGTCTATCTACACCCATGAATAATATTAGTCGCTACATGCTGCCCCTGGCCTTTTGAATTAAGATAGGGCTTATTTATTGATTTCCATCGGAATACTTCATTGAAATCAAGACTAAATTCTTTTGAATTCAACACAATGGCGCGTTTCAAATGGAGATATTCCGAAGCTTTGAAATCTGCCTACTGATAATGGTGAGAACTATGCATAGTCCGAGTCGAGCATTATAATCTATTTGATACAACGCTGGATCTAATTGAATTCGGAAAGAAATATGGCGTGCTTGTAGCGGAGCTACACGGCTTAAATAAAAACGGGTTAACGCAGATCAATTATGCTGTCTTTATGTGCACATCGCTGACATTTTATTAAATGTCTCGAACAGGAATCGGTGATTGGGCATCTCAACTTCAGATTTGTGGGGAACATACGTGTTGTGTTAAAACTACGTACATGTATAATGGGAAAGTTAAACTACACCCCTTCACAAAATTATTTACCGGTACATCGGATACTTTTCCTTCTTTCTTGACGCGCTTGTTAACAGTCAGATGCGCCTCTTTCTACATGCAGTACGTTCAAATTAACCCGATTCTAGTCCAACTTGCAGCTTGTTGTTCAGTGTAACCATATCATCTAGTTTTTAAAAATGCACGAGTCCTGCAAAGCATCTGAATAATCCTGACGTATAGGTCTTTCATTCGTCTTGCAAAGGTTGCAAGTTTCCCGAGGCACGGATCTAGTCGTTCCAGAGCATATTCACGTTACTTATTAAAAGCGAGTTATACATTATTGATATCACTCGTGAGAGATACACACTAACAGGATTTAGGTTTTCGACAACTGAATAATTTCTCTCCTAACTATTCATGTAAAGAGACCAAAGTATCAGATTCAACGCTGAATTTGAAAAGGGCCGTTGACTGAAATTGCCCACTGAGAGTATGTATGCGTGCATTGACAAGGGCACAATAAGCCGTGGATAACAAGCAAAAACTTATCCGGTTCTTTACCAAGTATTCAGGTTTGTGATCACTTGAGAAACGATATGTCGTAGCGTATTGGATTGTGGTAAATTGGGAGTGGCTAAAAAGGGGCGGGGTATAAGGGAGAGATGACTTGGACTGACTTGCAGTGGGGGACGGAGTCAGTGAGGCGGGTAAAGAAAGTGTTTGGAGCCGTGGAATCGGGCAGGGTGGCTAGGGCGCTGTTGACGAGATTTGCATGCGATAGGTGTTGCGTGTGCGGATTTATTAATTTATTTATTAATTTATTTATTCCATTTATTTACCCAGGGTGTGCCCAAACAGTTAACTGGAACTGGTTTCCAATGGGGCCCTGCAAA
>JAULKO010083538.1:0-10139 GCA_032356045.1 Mediaster aequalis | reverse complement strand
CTGATAATCATACAACCCCCAAAATAAACTGTTACAATAGTCCAGTTTCGATGTAATAAATGCATGGATTAATTTCTCAGTGTTAGACTGGTCCAAAAGCCTCCTAAGTTTTCCAATCCGCCACAGGGAATAAGACGCAGTCTTACACACATTTGTAATATGGGAATTCATAGTTCCGGCCGAATCAAGGATAACTCCCAGATTTCGTACTGTGTCAGAAGCCGATATACAAACATTCCCAACCTTAACATGTGCATGCGCAACCCGTAGACCACGGTCTTTGAAACGTGATGAGAACCACACAATCTCAGTCTTGGCGTCATTCAACGCGAGCATATTTGCTCGCATCCAATGACGAATCTCACTAACACACTTCTCAATACGAGACACAACCGTATAGTCCGTTCGAGAATCGCAGGCAATGTAAAGCTGGGAATCATCGGCATAAATAACAGAATTTAAACCATAATGATTGATAATGTCCTCAATTGGAACCATATACAAAGAAAACAAAACCGGTCCAAGAACGGAGCCCTGCGGTACTCCGAACTGCAACTCATGTGCCTTTGACACCGTCGACCCAATACGCACCCTCTGTGTTCGCCCTCTCAAAAATGAATTCAACCAATCAAGAATGGCATAATATTATGGCATATTATGGCATAATATTCGAACATTATCAAATTCAAGATGCGCAGACTGATTTGATTGGAAATTCCATACAATCGAGTCGATCGCGCGCTTGGCCTGACTTGACACTGGTGGCAAGATCCGGAGTTGATACCAACCCCCGTTACTCGCCTCATTTGATTCTTGTTTCCAGATTAATCAGCGCCCTCAACAGTTGTATAATGTCATCGCAAAGTGGATATGGTGATTGGTTATAAAAGGGTCCAGAAATAAAAAATAAAAAAATAGATCAATAGATCGGAAACAATGATGAATGCATGTACATGAGAAAAAAACGAATTTGCTTTTCCAATTCAACGCCATTCCCGGAGTGAGACGAAAATGGCGATAAATAGGACGAATAAGATTTTTTTTTTTCGTGAATTACAATGCTCTGAAAGTGAAATCTAGCGGTGTTATTTCGAAATTGGAATCAACATTTGGGGCGAGTGACCCCTCGTTTTTACGAAATTAAACTTTCTTTTAAGCAATTTTAAATGACAGAAGTGCGAAATTAGCCGGGAAAACCTATAATAAGTCAAACAAAATAAATATGACGACGAAATGCAAATGTTTCATGGCGTGAAATTTATGATGTGAAAAGTATGGTGAACCCGGTTCATACGCGCCATCACGGCATAACAACCAATACAACCAATTCTCAGTAGCTGTCAAACCCGGTATGACCGAGAAGGAAACCTAACAATACATACCGCTCACACACTATTTCCTCAAACAGAATTTCTGCAGAAATTGCAATGTCCTGCCTTCCCAGAAGGAAGAAAAAACACGGAAAAGTGACAATGAACCAACCCATATCCCGCGTATCACGATGGAACACCTGAGTTTTCAGTTCTCAGTTTGACCCAGATATGAAACCTAAAAAAAAACAAAAAACGCTCACTGTATTTCCTTCAACAGGATTTGTGCAGAAATGTGTGCAATGCCCCGCCTCCCCCTAAAAGAGAAGGGGGGAAACACGTCAAACCGAAAATTAACCGATCAACATTCATTATCGCAATGGCAGCCACATCGGTTTTCAATTCTCAGTAACAGCCCAGTATAAGGATGACGGAGACAGTAATCCTGAAAAAAACCGCAAAGCGCCACAATGTATTAAATTCAAAGTTATTGAATTGTCTGGAGATCAACCATTATTTCTGAATTAAAATGAACATTTTTTTTTTATTGCAGACATTCTCCCGGTCATTGTGAATGCTATTGAAGTACACCCCGAAAAAAAATTTGTTGGGGAAAAATCAGTTGAGTCGTGAATTTAGCGGTAGCTCGCCAGAACCGCAAGGGGAATCGCGTATTGGACACCGTCAGGTCTGAGCTCGCTACACTTGTGCACAGAAAAGAATGTACTGCTCTGACTGGGTAGGCCTGTTAAAAAATTAATGTTCAGACTCTTTTTCATCAGTATATTCCTTAATATCCCATTTCAAAGAATAGCCAAATAATTTCACTTTTGAAGAGATCAAACAGACCAGGGTTCGTTTACGTATTTTGCCATTTCGTAAACGCCTACATGAAGTCATAGGCCCTTCTTTTTTTACTTTTTACACAAGGATAATACAAGAAGGGTTAATCTTTAGGCCTAAAAAAACGTGTAGTGTCCGGCCCGCGTCCTTTTTCGAGGCTGCCTCTTCCCAACCCCCTTCTCCAACATACTCCTTTGAAAATGCAATCGAGAGAAAAGACTTTTCTGCCTGCCTGCCTGCGGGAGGGCGGGTGGGCCGTACCGGCGCTTTACCGTACCGGCGCTCTACCAGCTAAGCTATCTTACCCTATGTTGACCGTCTCCCAATTTGTCAATATCTTTGTTGGGGGGAGGGCGAGTCAGAAGTCATAAACCCACAATGCCGTATAGCCAGGGATCACGTCCCAACTTTACCATACAACCTGAAAAAAAATTTGTTGGGCTGGACACGCAAAAGTACGTGTCTGCACGTGTCCGTAGCGAGCACAGAAACTTCCTGCCATGGGTAGCCGCAGCTCTGCGGCAGGGCAATGCTCAAGCGCCGCTGCTGAGGCTATCGGGGGCACTTAACCACACAGGCAATGGGGAAGGAATTTGGCTAGCTGGGGCTAGGGAAGTGTGGTCAATTATCAAGCGCATGTCGCAGCATGAATAATTAATGCAGAAGCATCGTCTCACCTAGGCATTGCATATGCATAAGATTAAGGCTCTGAGCTTGGCAAGAAACCCTGGAAATGATAAAAGCGTTTGCATCGTGAACGAAGTAAATCCAGAGGGCGCTAGAATTCCATAGTCAAGAATCCTGGGTTCGCAACAGTACAAACACTGAAACCGCGCAGCGGCCATATCATTCCATACCTGCTCTATACTATTAAGATCGAGGACGAAAGTAGACGTACCCTGTGGACGAGGTTGGTGTAAATATTATGGCGGACGGAAACGGTGAATGAGCTATCCAGATTTGTTTAGTTATATATGCAGCCAGACGTATGAAGCTCAATTCTGCCTATCAACCATACACGTTCGTATGGGAATTCGCTACCATTGTCCTTTTGGAAAAGAGACTATGGAAAGAATTACATATCTCACCGCCACTTTTTTGCCCTTAATAATGACTTGACTACTACCAAGAGGTGTAAATCTGATGAAGAATCACTAATTTAGGAGTGAGAAAATTTCAATTTTTTTCTTTGAAAATACTTAGAACTTTTATGTTTCACACTACGCATGCGTACTGCATAGATTGGGCTATACAAACGTGTATGGTTGATAGGCAGAACTGAGCTTCATACGTCTGTTCGTATAGATCTCGATTTTGTACATGGAGATCAGTGGAATAGACCGTTGACAAAAATATCTCAGTGGATGGTTTCACTCTCTAAATACTGCTTATCAGTTTGAAAAATGCTTTGAGAGCCAAGCGTAAAATTTAAAGCAAACGTAGGGCGATTACAAAATATCTCAGTCGATGGTCTCAGTCCCTACCAGCGGTTATCAATTTGGAAAAAAAAAGGCCATGAGAACAAAGTGTGAAATAGAAAGCAAGAGTAGGGCAGTGACAAAAATATCTTTGTCGGTGGTTTCAGTCCCTGCATAGCGGAGTCCCCTGACACGACGTACTTCGATTTTTGCCACCTTTCGTCAAGCAGTGTTGCCAAAGTTCTTTGTTGATGAGCTTCAAAATCATTCGTTTCAATATTGGTGCGGTTACCTTAATAAAACTAGCTTCGTAATCTGTGAAAGGATTTTCGTATCATCTGGGCATTTACTCCGAAAGTCGAAAAACTGATGTCCAGAAACTAGGCACAAAATGGGGCGAACACCTTCACTTGTAACTACGAATTTTCATTTTTCCCTTTCTACTGAAAATTGACACATGTTTTTGTGTCTATGTCATCTTTGGGTTCACATTGGAGGCCATATTGCAGGTAATTGATTTGTATGCCAAGATTTTTAATTTTTACTGGAATAACCGCATTGTGTTCTTTTATCTTTAAAAAGTTAAACATGAACATTTGTAGATAAAAAGAAAGTGTTAGCGGATGGTTCCCACGGAGGGTGGCGCACTTGAACAAATTTCAATAATCCCCGAATTTGTTGGAGGTTAACAAATTAAGATGTACTATCGTTATCTCCATTTACGCACCGAACATCATGTTCGTCATACGTCAGAAAAGTGTTTTCCGATTTTTGGCACATTTTTAAAGGGTTCATCGCACACTTAAAAAGAAAAGAACGTTTTAGTCGTAAAAACTTATTATAAACGCATGAACAGGACTATTTTGAAGTCAACAGACTTTCACATTTGGTAGTGGTGGTGGTGGCGGTGGCGGTGGCGGTGGCTGTGGCGGTGGCGGTGGCGGTGGCGCTGGCGCTGGCGCTGGCGCTGGCGGTGGCGCTGGCGGTGGCGGTGGCGGTGGCGCTGGCGGTGGCGCTGGCGGTGGCGGTGGCGGTGGCGCTGGCGGTGGCGGTGGCGGTGGCGGTGGCGGTGGCGGTGGCGCTGGCGGTGGCGGTGGCGGTGGCGCTGGCGGTGGCGGTGGTGGTGGGCTCTCAAAAGTAACTTTTTATTATTTCAAGGCAGAAATCATTTCCTTTTTTTATTGTATTATACCCTAATCTACATAAAACTACAAAATGACGCAAAGTTCTCTCAGAAATCCACACCCTCTTTAAACAGGACTTCTGCAGAAATTGCAATGCCCTGCATTCCCAGAAGGCGGAAAAAAACACGGAAAATTACAATGAACCAACCCACATCCCGTGCTATCACGATGGAACACCAAGAGTTTTCAATTCTCAGTCAATGTCAACTGGTATGACCAGATAGTCAACCCAAATAAAAAAAACACAAAATGCTCACTGTATTTCCTTCAACAGGTTTTGTGCAGAAATGTGTGCAATGCCCCGCCCTTTCCCCTAAAAGAGAAGGGGGAAAAGACACGTGAAACCGAAAATGAACCGACCCACATCCATTATCGCAATGGCAGACACATTGGTTTTTAATTCTCAGTAACAGCCCGCTAGGAGCACAGAGAAAGGAAGCCTGAAAAAACGCAAAGCGCCACAACAAATTCAAAGTTATTGAATTTTGGAGATCAACCATAACTTCTGAAGTAAATGAACATATTTGGATTTCAGACATTTTCCTGGTCATTGTGAATGCTATTGAAGTATACCCCGGAAACCTTTTTTGCTGGAGAAAATCAGTTGAGCTATCATCCATTTAAGCCCTGTTACCAGTGACGCCCTCTGGGACATACAAAATTAATATTCATAGAGTCGCCGAACCGCGAAGGCAGTCTATATAACAATGGGAGAGGCACAGACGCCCTCCAACACACCTGTATGCCAACGCCTGTTAACACACCAATGCCTGAAAATGCCCCAACGGATAGCAACGACCACAAATGCGTTGGTCTTTTTTTATGTCAGGCCTAAAACGAGCGTGATGATCGCCTAAAAGCGAAACACTTGATAAAAGGCTATCCTGTTCAAATGGGACATGGAAGAATATTTAGAGGAAAGAGGTCTGGAAATGTATAACCCCCCCCCCCCCCCCCCCGCCTACCAAGTCAATTTCTACAGCAAGTTCAGATGCTCATGTATGAAAAACGACAAAATTGAAACATTGTTAACCTATTCATCGTCCAGAAAGGACTTGTCTCACCCGTGTTACACGGAAAAGCTGTTGTAGTCGAAATCTGTTTACACAATAGAGCACCAGGTGTCACGAGATCCATTCACTTTGTCCAAAAAAATCCCATGGCTAGTTCTGCAAACTTACAATTCGTTAGGCCTATTCCGTATGCACCAAACCATGGGTTAAATGAAAAGTACGTATTATTCTGTATACGCGTGCGTTAAATTAAAGTTTCCTATCTTTCCGCAAGCACCAGGGCCCAATTTCATTGGGTTGCTTAACGCATAGCAGAAAAGTTGTGCTAACCATAGCAGAAAAACTTCGCTAGCTTAAGCGCTATTTCACAGTCACGTCGTGCTAATGCTTGCGCGTGCATGGAGATTTACGTCACGATTTTAAGCAAATTCTGCCGCTGAAGTTAGCGAGCTCTTTCGTGTGCTTACTGCTTACGATGTCTACGAAATGGACGGCGGTTCCGTCAGCAGAACATCGTGTGCTTAGCAACCCTGTGAATTGGGCCCAGGGCACCTTGCCAGGTTGGCCCAGTAACCTACTTTGAAGAGGCGTTGTCGAAGCGGCTACGGCTACGGTTTCTCATTAACTGCTCTACGGCGAATGCATGTCGCCACAGCCGTACACACAACGCCCGTTTCCAGCACGGCCCTAACATTATCAAATCGGATTTGGTCCATAAACTTGGAAATATGGATTTTTCCTGGCACGTAAATGTTGATACGGACACATGTACATGCACCAGAAATATTGGCATTCCGGGGACGCACGTGTTTGTATTGAGTTCACAATTTGTATGCATATTTTAGTACAGCTTCGCAAGGTGTATCTGTCAGTACGTTGCACCCAGTTATATTCCGCTTTTCCGGAGATACTGAAAAATTCCTTAAACGGTTTATGACGGTGCGGTGTCATAGCGGTCATGCCAAGCGCTCATGCTTCGTAACAAAGTTCGTTGCACCGTTGCACAAAATGTCCACTGATACATACCCTTGGGAATGGGCCATGTACATGCAGCGGATACCGACTTTTGCTTTCACTCCGCAATGGTCGTAACAAGCCCGCTATGACCGCCGGTACGAACGAGAAAGGAAACCGAAAGTCACAAAACGCTCCCACTAGCTGTATTTCATTAAACAGGACTTGTGGAAAAAGACGGGGGAGAAAAAGCACCTGAAACTGAACATGATCCAAACCACATCAAGGGTATTTAATTTTCAGTGTTAAACTGTCAAGCCCGCCTGTATGATAGAGATAGGCCGAGAAACACATTTCCTCTAAACAGGATTTGTGCAGAAGTTTTCCCGTGAGCGCGACTTAAATCCTTACCGTCCGGGTGTTATAGCAAGTTAATTTGACAAAAATCCTGATCAGCCGGAGGGCTACAGGCGGGGAGAAAATGGCAGTGACGTAGCTGCTGGCGGGGGGGGGGGGGGACACATGCCACCCCAGCCGAGGCCTATCCTCCTCCCCCACCCCCGGGACCTGGAGCTTGAAGTTGTGTACAAAAAAAGTTAAGCCTGTTGTGTTTTCTCGCTGAAGTGCCCCCTCCCCTACAAAAATTGGTGCACCACCCTCCCAAAAAAAAAAAATTGGAACCCCAGTTACGCCGCCGGAGAATGGTGGATGACAGTGAGCTGTTGTTGCTTGCTTATGTTGAAGCTTAGAACTGAATTACTCTTTTCGACCCGGACGTGATTATGGAATCCGGGGGGGGGGTTGACTGATATATCCTAAAATTCAGTATTGCTATGAAGGCAAGTTTAAGTACAAGTCAAAAGATTTGAAGCGTCACCCAAAGTGAGAACACCATTACATTTTATTAAATCCTGTATCTTGATATTATCCCAAAAATAAGAACAACTGACAACTTTATTTCCCGAACGTTTGCAACACTAGCCATTGACACCTGACCCGCGGCAGACGGGTTCGCTGAGCTTGCGCAGTTTCCGTGTGCCCGCCCTCGAAAACGATCACCGAGAACACACAAGCCACATAAAATGCGCGTTTTCAAGTCCACGCGTGATTTTCTTATGCGACGAGCACACCGGCAAAGCGGACAAACCTATTCTGCAGATCGGTTGGAACAGTTGTATTTCACAGAACGGCACAATCCACTTGCGTTGTTACATTATCTTTAAGCCTATATATTAGGCCTATATAGTTGAAGACTTCTTCGAAGTTGGAAGCTGCTCGTCACGTTCGCCATGCTCTTCTCTCGTTTCGTTCTCCTCCTGTTACTCGTGGTTTCCTTCGGTAAGTATTTCGCTTTGAAATCCAATGACTCAGGCTGCTTCAATCGCTTCTCTTCACTCGGGAGCAAATGGATAGCTGTGAGGCTGAGTGTGTGCCCTGAAGAGAAAAAAAGGAAACCGGGGTTTCGGGGCGAATTGCTCAGTAACTAATAAACATTTTCCGTGTATACTTTATTTGAAAGCTAATTTTGCCCTCTTTCATTCGATACCAGCATGGTGGTGCTAGGGTCACGCATGACTGATCAGGGACAATCTGAATTGGCAATGTCAGAATTGGCTTTGTTCTGGATAAGAGGTCGGCGGTGTTCGCAAACAACTACGAATTTTAATTCCTGCCCTTTGAAAGATATGAGCTCAATGTGGCTGCTTTCCAGTGAAAATTAAAATCTTGGCTGAAAATCAATTGCATGCAATATGGCCCCAAATTTGGCCCCAAATAAGACAAGGATGCAAAATCATATGTAACGTAAACAGAAAAGTGAAAAAAGGGGTAGAAATGAACGTGTGCTTCTGTTAAAGAAATTTTGTTTTTCAATCTCTACTCGCATATCCGCTTGGGAATGAACACTTCGACTCTGTCAATGGTTACTTGACCACCACCGGAAAAACTCCATTGCAAAAGTTTCTTAAAATGATTGTTATATTTTTGTTCACCTGATTGACAAGTTCTCGGGAACTTATACGGACACAACACGTTCGTGTTTAACTACGAATATTTATTTTTGCCTTTTTAAAGTTATAAGAACAGAATGGGGCTATTTTTCAGTAAACATTTAAAATGTTAGCTGAAAATCAATTACCTGCACTGTAGCAGTCAATTTGGCCCAAAATAAGACAATCAATGATGATTGTGGTGTTGTTTGTACGGTCGTTTCTGAGTAGGGCTAATGGCGGCGTAGATGGATTTCTGGAGTTTCCCCCGACACGTTTCAGACCTCATAACTGAAAGCCTCCAACGCGAAATTCGCACCAGTCTTATCAAAGTGCTCATTCGGTAAGAGGCCGTGAGCGGATTACGTCAAATAGGGTTTCATAATTACGAAAGTTGAGATATTAATCTGTCTGCGACATATGGTTGGTTTTTATGATTCACCCCTGTAATTGAGAAAAAAAGTGATATCTGTCTATGGGTTTATGTCCCCCAAAAATATCTCATTTGTATGTCTACAGATATAAGCAAAATGAATATGCCGACAACGTAAAAGCAATGTTGTTTTATTATTGGGTTTTTAAATGCAACTGAAAGTCTTAAAGTCGGTTTCCGAACAAGCACAGTCAACCTGAAATTGATTAATAAAACATTGAATTTTCATTTGAAATTAAATTATGTAAACTTCATTCCCGGTAACGGTCCGAAATAGTCGTAAGTACTCACTGACATGTTTGGTAGTCTGTTTAATAACGCATGTGTTGACATTTAACTAACAAGCACATCCAGAGGTATACGTTTTAGACATCCACAAATGGTTTTCGATGGAACACATTTGCAAACAGCTACGCATTTTCATACATAACTATGTATTATATTTATTGGGCTTTTTTGAAGTTTTAATTAATTATGTTTTTTTCAACCTGTACTGGTTTCAAGGATAAAAGGAAAAACAAACAGCACTTATTTTCTACGTAGTTGTTTTCGAACGAGTTGTCACATGTACCCCCTACTGTATCTTACCATTAAAGACGTCATCATAATTATTAAAATTATCCTTCAAGAAGAGAAAACAATATTTATGAGCTAAATTATGTCGTAATCACGTGACACATTACATTAGGCTACCCAAATCTTTTACAGGTTCAACTGCTGACATCGATGATGAAGCTTCCGGAGACGACCCTGTTACGACCGTCACTTCGGCCGCCGTGGGTACAACCGCCGATGGTACCACCGATGATGTAGCTTCGGGAGCCGACCCTGTTACGACCGTCACTTCGGCCGCCGTGAGTACAACCGCCGATAATACCACCGATGATGTAGCTTCGGGAGCCGACCCTGTTACGACCGTCACTTCGGCCGCCGTGGGTACAACCGCCGATGGTACCACCGATGATGTAGCTTCGGGAGCCGACCCTGTTACGACCG
>JAULKO010083320.1:0-10142 GCA_032356045.1 Mediaster aequalis | reverse complement strand
ACAGCGGCAACAGCGGCAACAGC
Organism: Mediaster aequalis; assembly: GCA_032356045.1. Taxonomy (NCBI): domain Eukaryota; kingdom Metazoa; phylum Echinodermata; class Asteroidea; order Valvatida; family Goniasteridae; genus Mediaster; species Mediaster aequalis. The sequence continues at coordinate 10,119 of JAULKO010083320.1, read as the reverse complement.
GGCAACAGCGGCAACAGCGGCAACAGCGGCAACAGCGGCAACAGCGGCAACAGCGGCAACAGCGGCAACAGCGGCAACAGCGGCAACAGCGGCAACAGCGGCAACAGCGGCAACAGCGGCAACAGCGGCAACAATGATATAAGAAAATTAACATTTACACATTCTTTCGAATGTCGAGGCCATGTGACCCCAAATCGTCTGGAGTATAAGTTAAGCTTCGCCGAAGAGTCCCCGATGGCGGCAATGTCGGCTGGAAACGTTTTTATCGGGATGCACTGCAAACATTCCCGACTGACGCTTACAGGGACGGAGATAGTTAGCAAAGTTGAACCATTTTCATGTATCACCATGTCCGGGGTCAATCCACCACTCGCACACTGCCCTATGATATTTGTTTTTAAGAAAAATGAATTACAGAATGACAATAGGAAGAATACCACTAGTATCATTCTGTAATTCATTTTTTTTTACAAATAGGGTTTGGTTTGGTCGGGGTCTGCCTCCATGCCTTAATTTCCGCCTGAAGACGGCGCACTTGAAGAGCCATTTTCAATTGTTCTTCAGGCCCTTTGTGAACTTGATCGTGGCTTGTCGTAGGATTAGCCGCGCAAGTTGAATCGTCTGTCTCTGTTACTAGTGTTGGGAGAGGGAAGTTCGGTCCCTCAAAGTGCAATGATGGGGAGCCCCGGCCGCCATGAGTGCTGGTTGGTTCTAGTGCCACAGCCGGGACGTTTTCCTGTATTCTGAGTGCACATGAAATCGCTACTGAATCTCAAGTCAGAATGAGGCTAATATCAACCCCACTAAAATACGTCGAACTATATAACGATACAATACGTACTTACTTTGTAATGTCATTAGATCTATATACCAATAATTACTAGATTAACCTGTTGAACAATAATTTCTAATTTTAGACTCAAACATATAAATAACGAATTACGGCACGCCCAGGAGGGTGGATGTTCACCACAAAGGAAAAACAATCCTTGAAATTCAAGAGTATGACACAAGTTTACGACAATGGGATGCAGCGGGTATTGCTCTTATGAATACCGACGTTGTTCCAGAAATGACTGTACTCATCAGCACTGAGGTGAAATCAGCGACTTCTAAAACATACATCCCCGTCTCTCCCTTTCACGGCTCTGTCAATATTCAATAATTCAACATTACCTGCTAGGCCTCGTTGTCCAACGACTTCCAAGTCTGACTCGCTGTGAAGATGGATACTGACCTCAAACCTTGGTGCCTTGACCACAGCCGCCGGCCCTATTCAAGTACAAATCCTCAGTTCCTTCAATAGCTCCAAACACCTGGTCGAATGTGTGCGTGCGCGAAGGGGCAGGGATAAATCTACAATTTATACTGCTAACACAATTCATTCCCTGCTTTTCATACATCAAGGCCGCGCCAATTTTTTACCGACGCCAAATCATGGGCAGTCATGCACACTCATGACAAAAAGCTGATGGCGCACTTTGTATTCAACTTGATTGACACCTTTTTCAGTCCTAGTATTTCGCAAGCCCCTGCATATCACTTGAATGAACCACGTAAATGCGGAAGAGCAAACACTAGACTACAGGAAACAGGACGTACAGTTACAAAGTAGTGAAAAGCTTCCAATTAGAAATCTATCAACAATCTGCCGCTAACAACTAGTTTTGGCTTATCTTCTAGTATAAGCGTCATAAGTTTGTTCTATCCCTTCCCAATCACCAAACATACATAGCGAATGTTTATTTGTTAATTTATTTATGTATTTTGTTTACGTCTGAGTGAAAAGAATGTTAATAATCTTCTATGTGGTGTAGCGACGCAAATGAGGAGTGGGCAGATCATGTGATTGTTTTTGTTTTGTTTCCGTTAAAAAGCATGGTGTCTTCGTTTTAACCAAACACGGAAATTATTCTGTACAAACATGGTTTTTCAAACTTTATTCCAGCCCGAAAGGTTCCAAATATTGAGTAATGAATGAAAACCACACGGATTCTAAAAAAAAGCCTAGGAAAGACGAAGAAGGAAAAACAAGACTTTAAATTTTTTAAATGGAAACTTTATTAATAAAACAAAAGTCAAAATAACAAAAATGAAAGAATGATAGCAAAATGACCATTAAAGGCACACTGTGTCTTGGAGGCGCCCAATTGGGCTACGGAAAACGTTCGTCCTAAAAATGTCGTGGTTGGAAAGATCGTGAACAAGTAGAATATAATGATGTACACGGCCATTGCTTCAAAACGCGCCGTTTGTCTGAAAATCAATGACCAAAGGACTTTCTAGAACACAAAATGTGGTTCCAGAAAGTCGGACGGTTGGAACCCGTAGTCGTATACTTCAGTCACACATTTCCCATGTCAAGAATTTCATGACCAGGCGGGCGCCGTGCAATCCTGACATCGAACGAGCAAGTCACTCGGGGAGAAGTAAAGCAAGAGGAAAGATTTACGTAAGTGTGGCAAGGTGCAGAGAAGCTGAACTCATTTGATGGCAAGGTAAACGTTACCGTACGAGACTGCGTCTGTTTTGAATATCGTGGAGCATTTTGGAGCATTTTGTTGGCTGTATTTGGTAGGCCTACTGGAAATGCGTATACGACATTAAAAAAACGCCGCGCGGATGATATGTCAATGTTTTGTTTTTTTCATTTTCCCGTAAATATTACGCATTATGGTGGTTTCTTTTCACCCAGGCCTTGGAAAAAGGTAAAGTCACCAACACAAAGATTAAATTTTGGGGGATTTCAAGACAATGTGTGCCTAAACAAGAAGAGGGAATAAACTTTATTTTACTTTATTTCCATATCAATGCAAGATAATTACAGACTCACATACTTTAACTTTAACTGAAGGCATAATTATGAATGGGTCCCATAAAAAGCAAAGCTTGTCCAGTACGGAACACCCCCCCCCCCCCCACACACGCACACACACACCACATGCACAATATTAGTAAAAAAAGCATACATGTAATGATCGGCGATGGTGGACCAATAAGTACATTTGGTGGCTTTTATATATAAACCAAAAAAATGAAGAGAAAACCCTCCAAATATATACACAAAAACCAAAGTATGGAATGAAGGTAATATTAACAAATTGGAATTAACAAAAATCAAGAGAAAAAGAGCAGCGTACGGAGATGAGGTAAAAGTAGCAAACTTAACAATAATAAGGAACGCTGCCTTCCGATAGCCTTTGTTGAGACTTGTTAGGAGGCGGGGCTTGTGAGGAAACTACTCTGCAAAGGGGTGGCGTGACTGAAATTTGAAAAGACCAATGTTTGGGACAATTGTCACATCAATTAAGATTATGTTGCGTATGTGGCATGCTGGGGCATGCTGGGGAAATCCCCAGTGCAACGAACCGAAGCCGTTTGAATATAAACTGACGTATGTTTGTTTTCTGGGCCTCGGCAGTTCAATCAACAAACATTGTTAGCATTTGGGAGTTTGCCAGTTGTCTGAACCGTGCGTGTAGTTCACAGCCAACCTGGGAAAGGCGGACGAAAACGTCGACTTACACTTCCGTTGTTGGCTGAAGCGGTAAGTGAGGTAAATGTGCACAGCTACAGTCATGGGTACGCTTTTGGTTACAAACAGTATCATGTATAGGCTACAGCAGAGCAACATGAAATAACTCTGCGTTGATTCAATAACTTTAAAATCCGAAAAACCTTTTTAGTTGACATACAGCAGGGTAATTCATTCATGCATCATTTCGAAGAATGCGTACATCAAAGTTTTTTGTTTAAATGTTCACGACGAGGACACCAAAAAAGGTGTCGGCCTACCCATGATTGTGGCTTCATATCAGTTACAATAAAGCCGTCTTTGGGGAAAATTGGATCTGCATGTTGCTTCGTTTAACCTTTTTCGTGATATGAATGTTTATATTCCGATTTCAATCATCAAAATGTTGGCTAGACACAATATAATATTTTTACCTCACTCTCAAAATGTGAACGAAATGCTGGAAAAGAACAGCTTGAAGTTACCGGAGGAACAGCCAATACATCGAAAAATGCTAATTAAATATTGACTTGGACTCCTAAAATGGACTTCTGGCGTGACTATTTCGTAACTTGAATTGAATCTGACTTGAAAAGAATGAACTGAGACTTCACCATGACAACTCGTTACTTGACTTTGATTTGGACAAATAATTAACAGACATAATATTCATACACTGACAGTGTTCTGCTGTCTAATGCACTGACAGTGTCCCGCTGCAGCCAATTTCGCCGACAGCCGGCAATGCCTATAACGTAAACAACCCACAGGTCTACTGTTACAATCCGACAGTGGAGCGGGGAAGTGGGTGGCTGGAAGGAGACGGATGTAAATCAACTTGAAGCCAACTAGGTTCAGAATAATTATCAGCCTTGAAAGTGGGAGGAAATGAGAGAAAAGAGCAAGAAAAAGTATATGCACACTAGACAGTGGAATCTGGCAAAATAACAGTGAACACTGCGCATGGGCGTCGATCGCCCCTCAAAAGTGGGGGGGGGGAGGGACGTGGGCCTCTGTGGTGAAATCAAGTTAGTGTTTAAGCTTTTAAGCTTTGGGTGCCTATATTTTTTTGTGGGGGGGGGGGGGGGGGCCGGGGGCCTGGAGTCCCCCTCCACTTAGATACGTCGTTGGCTTTGAAGTTGCTGCTGTGTAAAATCTTCGTATTGACAGCTCGTCTTTTAAATGAAAATGAACTCTTCAGAAATGGACATTTCTGCGCAATCGACTTTTATTAGAGTTAATGCATCGCTGCGGCTGTAAAATAGTTCATAATTACGAACGTGTCTGGCACGACAGCGGGTATTGATCAATCTAGGTTATGTAGGCCTACGTATACACGACCCAATGGAACATGTGGGCCTCGGCATAGATGTTTTCGTCAAAATTTAAAAATCTTTTCCCAGTTTTGGATATGTTAATATCTGTAGTAACGGTAAATGAATCAGCTTGAGTCTAACAGGCCTACCATTTTTATTCGGGGGACAGAAAAAAACTGAGGGGGAGGGGGAAATGATATGATACCCCTACTTATAGAAAAGTGGAGGGACATAATCCCCGTACGATCCAGTAATGATACGATCATCGATCCGATATTGTGGAGCATAATCTTGACGAGCTAAAAAATCAAAGTTATTGCGGACGTTCAGGAAATTAACTCTTTCCTGTCGGTGCTAATAAACTTCATCATACTTGTTCCCACTACAAAGGCCTAGTAGGCAATCACCCTTCGTTAATTCGAAACGATTGATAGTATTATTTTTGTTATTGCGGATGATAGTTATTTGTGTAACGGTGAATGAATCAGGTCAAATCAAATGTACAGGCCTACAATTTGTATTCGGGGACAGAAAAAGTGGGGGGGCACAAATGATAAAATGTCCCCCCCCCCCACTTAAAAAAGTGTGGGTTGGAGGGGACATGTCCCCCCCCCCCGTCCCCCACCGATTGACGCCCATGACACTGCGTCTTGAATGCACTCAACTGGGCCACAAAAAGCGTTCAAAAGTAGTACACACCTCGAAAATACGCTGTCAGCTTTTCGAAAATTCTGGACGAAATGACTTTCGAGCCTCAAGATTTTGACGCGCGAAATTAATAATTTGAAGTAATTCACTCGTTTCTCAACTAAGATCATGGGTCTGTCCATATTTTAAAATCGCATTCAATAACACCCACAAAAGCAAAACAAAGCATTAGTTTAGTTCATTAGCATTATAAAATGGGCAAGGAGAATTATCATGCAGAGCAGCGTCGTATTAGTATTAGTATTCGTGCTCAGGCCCGTACGCAAGATTTATGACGGGGTGTGGTGCCTATAGATTGGAAAGTTAGACGACTGCTAGCACTAATCCCATAAGTCCCGCTTTCAGGGGTGGGCGTATGTACATGTACTCTATACTGCTTCAAAAATGTGGACCTTTTGGATTTTTTTGCGTGGGGGGGGGGGGAAGAAATACGTATATTCATACTCAGTTGATGGAATAATTTATTAGCCACTGTCTTCGACTTGCTTGTGGCAAGAGATAACGAAGACAAAACTTGATATATGTATTTGAATAAGGGTTGAGCCTTTACAAAATGAATGAAAATTCGTAGCCTTGCATTGTGGCATTTTTAAATGATAAGTGATTTTTTTAACGATTAAAATAAACACGTACATCACTGATCGTACATGATGTCATATATTAAAACAATAGATTATATCTTTAAAACTGAAAATGTGTGCTTGTTTGCGAACGAGTTATAGGCCTATGCACAGAGCAAGTTACGGAGGGGGTGATGGGGGCTAACCATTGACATCTCCTCTACCCAAAAATATTGAGAGGTGCCTCTGCGTTCCCTCCCGTTCCCATCCCCTGGATTGCAGTGCGTAATGATAAATAATACAAACATCTATAAAGTCAAAAAGTCAAAAAGCGCTGAGGACATGCATCAAACAAAATATTACCAAGAATGACCCACGTCAACATGTCTTCTGGACCGCTTTCCCACTAGTTCCAAAATGTTGCATATAATGGCCTGGACTTGGAAAATCTTTCTCGATTTTCAGCACATTTCTTGACTGAAGCACACAAATTGAGCTTTAATGAATGTTTGTGGTTTTTAATCAAATTTGAACTTGTGTAAAAATGCTGAGGGTTCGACCCACTATTTACATGTAGTAAGGCAACATTCCATCCTCAAGCTATTCACTGTAGTTAGCTCCGTACTTTACATTTCATGTTGTTTGTTACAACTCATTCACTCAGTGTTGCTTTGACAACGCATAAACACCGTCCAAGGTAAGTCTTTCACATGTTTTCATTAATTTCACTTGTTAGGGCCGTGTCGCAAGGGAGAATTTACATGTAATCAGTCCAGGCAATTTCCAGGAAGAAAAAAAATCCACATTTTAATTTTCGCATAATTTCCCTAGGATTTTCAATACACTGTCAGAAAAATGTCTTTTGTTCTACCTGAGAATTCATTTTGCCTGCAGTGCTGTTGGTTGTTTTCCAAGTTGCTTGTAAAAATTGCTTCGTGTGACATGGCCTTTTCGGTGTCCTGGCCTGACCGTACTTCAGAAATATATCCTTTACAATCGAATTATTCGATCTATTATGAGCATAGGTTTCGTATAATATACACCATTCGCTCGTAGCCTTAACAACCAGTAAACATCCTGACTGAGGATATTGTCTGCTGAGTTTGCATAAAAGAACTTGTTTCTCTATAACCGAACTTGAATGCTACCTTTGTCTACCGTTGCCGTGGTTACATATAAACATGTTGTGAGGGGCGACATAAATATAGAACAGCCTGAGTAAACATTATTTATTGGGTTTTTACTATGATACCGGAATAGGCCCGTTTCATGGTTTCGAGTAGGAGCGCTACAACAAGGCCCTCATAGGATTTTAGCCAAAAAATCCCAAAAGATTGATTTGTGCAGTGCATGGATGAAAGATCCAACTATACGAACAATGGTTTATTGTTGTTTCTTTGAACCTATGACTACGAAGCCAAATTAGAGTCAAAAACTTGTTTTTGGAAAAACGGAATGCATTTTTGAAAATCGAACGTGTTTTTCAATCTAATGCATTTTAAAACAGAACGTGTTTTGAAACATCGAATGCATTTCCCAAAACCGAAGCAATTTTACAGACCTAACATGTTTTGACGATTCCACTGCAATTCCCAAAACCGAATGAAAGTTTACAAACCTAACATGTCTTTACGATTCGAATGCATTTCCTAAAATCGAATGAAAGTTTACAAACCTAGCACGATCAGAAAGTATCTTACCATTTATCTACAAACTATCCACTGCTATATGTTGCAGTAAGTTATACAAGAATTCATTAACTTTAAAGACTTTCGATTTTGGAAAACTGAAACTATTTAGTCCAGTTGCTTACTTCCATTTCTTCCACGATAATGCGAGCAGACGACGTTCGAGCAGTGGCGCACCCAGGATTGAACTTCTTTATTTTTTGGGGGAGGGGGCCTCCGTCACCAATTTCTTTCAAAGATTTTCCAAAATTTGTCAACAAATATTGGCCCGAATTTATTTTCGGCCCGCAAAATAATTTAGAAGCGCGGGGTGGGGGACAATTTCGACTTGGGTGGCGCAATTTAGACCCTATATTAAACTACTCGGAAATACGCCAATTCGTGCGACAAACTCGATTAATTACTAAAACACAAAACAGATCATAATATTTATTTTATGGATTCATCATTGTTTCAGAACAATTTATAGCTAACAACGAACCTCTTTAGTGATGACGCACTTGCCCTGCCCAAACCAAGTCTATAAAGCTGTGTGCTGGATAATCTTTCAGGTTTTCTTCAACCTTTGAAAAATACCAAAACAACTTGCCACTACATCAAGAATAATAGCATACCTGATAAATGCAGCTCTATGGCGATTCACGCTTGTGAACTTAACCTGCATTTTTCAATCATCCCTTCAGTTTTGCATGGCATCCGAATTTTGACGACTTGTTTGCACTTTATTTTTGCAGCACAGTTCCTTATTTTTGTACATGTACGTACACAAGGCCTAAGCATGTATGCAAACAGTGTATAGGCCTACACGCACAATTACAAGTCCGCTTGGCTCATCGGATGAAACGTAATAAAAACGCATTTATTCAGACTTGCATTACCTAACCAGTAGACATGAGTTACCTACCTGTCGTTGTGACTGAACAAACACGCCCAACACCGATCTTCTGGATAAATATCTGACTGTGCGACAATCACTGAGATCAACTGAAAAAAATTTGAATTTCTTGCCGCATCGCACCTTTTATCCCCTGCATTACACCTTAAGTGTTTTTGTTTTAGTATTGTGCATGCATTAACTGCATCTCCAACTGTCTTGACGTTTAACCTAACTGTTCAGTTAATATATTTATCTAAACACTGTGTTTATAACAGCATACGTTAAACATTTATTCACGATCGAAATGAATGTCTAAGAGCAACGGGACTTCAATATTTATTGCCCTTCATCTAAAGATACAGGAAATGGGGTGTAAAGTTGTTTTTGCAATAATTAAAATATTCACATTTTTTCCAATATTCAAGGCCATGTAAACGTGCTTAATCCAACGCGTATAAACACACTGTGTAGAGAATTTAAACACCTGAAGTGTTCAAATATTTAAAAAGTGTTTATATTATAACCGCGTCATGCGTTCACAGGTTTTACTGTGATGCTGCAATATGTTTTGAAGAACTTCTTTGTTCCATTTCTTCAATATCGGCACCGCACCGCAAAGCAACACATGCACTTCAGGACTTAACCCCTGGATGGGTCCGTGGAAGTGTGAACCCTGTTCTGTTCTCCACTACAACATCAAACCCCGGGTTGGTTCACGGTTTAGTCGTTAACCCCGCGAGATTTGCATCGTATACGCGTACACCCCGGTCGCAAGCAGGGATAACGAACCTCGAGATAACAGCCGAATGATTCGTCTTAAATGGGTTGACAAAAGTTGGGAAAGGGGACAACGCCACTTTCCCACTATACGAAGTAGCATTATTATGAGTGTGCGGTCGGAGTTGCGGATTGTGGGTATGTGCGTGTGAGGAGGGGGCGGGGGCGGGCGAGGGCACTTCAGGCCCTCAGCCAGCCTGGTGGAATGGTTGGGTCGTTTTTAACATGAAGTGGACCTTTTGACGGAGTGGTGGACCCAACATTTGTCCTTTGTTTTGGGTTTTTGCTGTTTGTAGTTTTGTTTTGTTTTGTTGTTTTTTGGAGGAGGCTCGGCTCATAATTTTGTTTTCCTAAAATGTGCCAAAAATTTATCAAAACACTTCCCCTCTTCCTTTTGTATTTTTCTGGATTTTGTGGAGAAACGAAGAAAAAAAAAACCAAAAAAAAGGAGGCGGTTGCGAAAAAAGGAAGCGGGCGGGGACTCTAAACATGCTTTAAAAGAAATTATTTGGCCTAATCCTTGAAACCATGAATCGATGAAAACTTTTAACCGAATTCTGGCAGGATAGACTGTGGGATATAGCGAATTCCATATTCCATAAACTAATCTCCAACAAACCGACCGACCGATCACCGATTACCCCCCCCCCCCCCCCCCCCCCCCCCCCCCCCCCCCCTT
>JAULKO010082778.1:0-10152 GCA_032356045.1 Mediaster aequalis | reverse complement strand
AGCCATTTGCGGCAATGACACGAGTTGAGTCAACAAAAATCGTGCTCGAGTCTGACTCGAGTCGAGTCAATGACTCGGCTCGAGTCTGACTCGAGTGACTCGAGTCGAGTCAATGACTCGAGTCTTTGAAACTCTGATAGGAGTAGGGCAACCCACGAGATAACTGCCTGATGTCTTACCTTTGATCTATAGTGACCTCCATCATTCAACCCAATATCTGCCGCAGCTTGCTGGAATGCCATACCGAGATCCCGATAATCAAGTAATATGATCCACGTTGCCGCTGACGTGTCATCTCCTGCAAGGAATTTGTTTGTATTTTAACAAACATTATGCAAATGTAACGAAACGTTTGAATGAATGAATTTATTTCACCACATTGTAAAGTACATAGAAGTATAAGACAATTACAAATTAAGGCAGACAATGCAATGGGTAGGATACCGGTCTCCTTTGGCGGTCAGAAGATCATTATAAATGAGATTACATTATATACTTAATAAACAAAAAACCCAAATGAATATTAACATTATAAAACAAACATTACTCAAAAACGACGCATGGCACAGGTGCAAATAAGGGAGTGCTGGTATGGGGACGAGAGCAGCAAGTTGTTAAATTGACTAATAATACGATAGGAATGTAATTAGAAGAATTTCGTAAGCAATTTCTTTTAAGGTTCTAAAATTACTGGTTGTTTTTATGATATTAGGTAGTCTGTTCCAGTAGGATACTCCGATAAATTTAACAGATAATATTGCTACGCTGCCTTATAATGTTGACTGGGTGGACTAGATTAACATGACGGGTGCTGTGGTTATGTAGAGAACGAGGTAATGTAATGCACGTGGACAAAACAAACACCAGCAGCAGCCGACAGCTGGAACGCAGTTGAAACGATGCCTCTTGAAGTTAATTTGCCGGTCGGACACCGAGGAAAAACAGTAAACGGTTTAGGCCATATAAACTGCCGGAAAATATCGAAGAGAGTTTGACAAACGAGGCCCCTGTTTTGCTTTTGTGTCCGACGACCTTTTTAGTATGGCATTACGTTTCAGGTCTCGTACCCATTCCATTCGGTTTGCTCAATGCTGCCCCAAGTAGTGACTTGAGCAAGGTAGTAGGAAGAAGGTTTTGGTTTTCCCAAAATTCTTCAAGACAAGCATGAGAAATTCGAAAACCATTTTTTTAACCAGCTTGAGTATGCAGGAGATCAGCCCCTCCAAAACAACACCGTATCACTATCAGTGCGGTTTAGACGCACTGGCCTTAACGTAATGGAGATGCTGAACACAGTCAAGGGTGAGCTGAGTCCCTTAAGAATGTCGTCTTTGCCAATTAACACAAGACAAGAGACCACAATATTTTCACCGTTGTACCTGCTGTTTGCTATTCGTATCCCTGTGGAGTTTGTTTTCAACTTGACCCCACTACATCTTCCAATCGAAAGAAATAATGCAAATCAATCGCACAAGAACATCCAGGTAGTCTTCACTACTGCATGAACGGGACGAATGAGAAGGCCAACGCATGATGAGGTGCAGTGCACAACCGCGGAAATAAAAAATCTCAGTTGTGGTATCCCCTTCAAGGGCGGATCCGGGGGGGGGCAACGGGGACCATGCCCCCCCCCCCCCAAAAAAAAAAAAAAAAACCCACCCCCACCAAACAAACAAACGACGATCTTGATTTATTTTTTTAAAGAAAAATACAATTACAGCATGGGCGTCGCTAGAGGGGTGTGTGGAGGGCCCCCTTATGGTCGAGCGCATGAGCATCGGGCACATTAACGTTAGTAATTGAATGGCGCCCTCTTCCTAAAAAATACCTGCCCCCCTTTTTCGAGTTTCACCCCGAAAAATGAATAATTTTTTTAATTGCTATTTTTTCTAGTAATACCATCAAACCACGACAGTTATTCACTTTTAAATGAGATTCCGAACGAAAAAATCCGCCCACGGCACGTTTAGTTATCGAACTATTTACTTTACAAATTTCGAATTATTTGCGACCAGACAAAAATATCCCCAAAATATGGGAAATGTATTTTTGTCGGTAAAGTAAGCAGTTGATAAGTTAAGAAGTTGAAGTAAGAATTTGTTAGAAGAAAAACAAAACAGTTTGTTGAGGAACACGGACAGACATCTTTTATAGACGTCGGACTGTTCCTCAACAAATTGCAAAATGGTCAGTTGACATTCAAATGTTGTCTGTGCAAATAAGTATGACCTGGCATTCTTGAATTTCGTAAAAAAAAAAATTAAGGGCTACTATTCTACTTAAGTTTTAAAAAATGCTTGTTTTATGTGGTCCTAGGTTCGAAATTTTGCAAATTAAAATCATATGAAAGACTTTACCAAGACCAACTTCAACCTCCTGTTCGACTGCCCATAAGACGTGAGTCACAAAAGGCTGCAAGATCTCAGGAACGGTCCATCGAGCCGAGATGTCCGAGGTGGAAGACTGGTAGGTGATGTCATCCTCACAGAGTTGATTAGAAGCTGATAAGAGAGATGTCGAAAGAAATGTCAAAATATTGTTAAGAGCTAAAATGATACAAAACGTAAGGATTCGTTTGGGATGAATCGATTTCTGTAACGATTGTAACAAGCGAGACGAACAAAACAAAGTCTCTTAAATCTTCATTTTGAAAAATCATTACTTTGTTTTTGTATAGTACATTTTCATTTTAAAGTGATGTTGAAGTTAACACCAGCTTGCATTGGCACGATTTTTTCGTTACATTTTGAATCTCATCAGGAGCATTTTTGATTGAGATTGTATTCCAGTCTTCATTCCCAACAGAGACACACAGGCCTGCCCTCTATTTCATGTGCTCCGCAGTCACGGAGTCCTCAACACCTTCGCATAAAGGCGTAAACAGAACCGTCTTTACCGTCAATGCTTAAAACATAACGTACTGCTTCAGCAACCGTGTATATTCTGCGCTTGCATGGATCTTTGTGCTATTTTCTTTTGGATAGTACGGACGGACTTACGCAGGCACGGATTACTATACAGTCCATATACGTTTCCGTAAACACCAGCATAATTCAAAATGTTTATACATTGACATCTGATGTGTTCAATTTGAGGGCAATGTCGGCCAAAGTTCGAAGATTGAATGTTTACGATTGTGTTTAAACGTGGACTTGGCTTTGAAAGATTGATGAAAAGAGCATCACTAATCGAACAATAAAAGGAACAATAAACATATCTAATTAATTTGTGAGCCCGAAGACTCCCTCAAAATGCAACTGTTACTTGCCCGAGTGATCACATCCCAATCCGTCTTTGATGGAGGTTCCGTTGATAATCTGCCCCTCCTCAATGACTTTGACGCCGTCTGAGGTAACATTGACAGCACCGGTTTCTGAGATTGCACGGACGGTCACGTAGTAAGTCTGTTAAGAATGACAAATAATTGGGTGAAACATTACGAAAAGTCAAATAAGATAAAACAATTACAAGTTTTTATTTTATAAAAGTCAAATAAGATAAAACAATTACAAGTTTTTATTTTGTTGGTCATTATATTTGTCACTGTATTCAACAGCATACCGAAAACATTCGTAGAAAATTACAAAAAGCACTAATAGAGCCAGTTCATGCGACGCCTTTTTGCAAAAACAAAAACCAGGCTAGATATTAGCAATCATTGCGTGTGCACAAATAGGCGGAAATCCCTGCAATTTTTCAGTCCTTCCCATAGTACCACGACATCGGTACGGCACAAGAAATTGCCTCTACGTGGTTTTGTTTTGTTTTGCTCCCAGGGAAACTTCTAAACTGGCTCTCGAAAGTATTCTGATTGGTTACCGCAATAACGAGCGAGATAAAGCTTATCGTGCAGTTGGTGATTCTAATGATTAAAGTGATATTTTGACGTTATTGTTGCTTTCATTCTAATATCTTGCAGACAGGCACAAATTCAAGAAACTTGTGTCCGATTGCAAAAAAACGCAACCGAGAAGATTCTGGTATGAGACAGTTTGCGGATACCGACCCATCTGAACTGCGTTTTGTGCCAGGTCTGCTAGAAAACCAAAGGGAAAAGCTAAATCTGCACCCCAGCACTGGAAAGCATTAACAAAGCTTTTGAAAAGGATTCTACCAAAACCGTGATCGAGTTTCGCAACACGAAAATGAACGCGAAACAACAGGTGAATTACGCAGGATGCAGTCGATTTTGTCAAATTATAATCAGCAAAGACAAATTCATGAAGAGATCATATTCCCATTCCCTAGCAGTGCAAGCATTGAAAACTATGCAAACATTGCGAATTATGTAAAGTCTCTGAATTCCTTCCACCACCTTATCAAATTCAATTATGGATTTGACATAAAACCATCTGAAAATCGTTTTAGTAGTATTTATGAAATTGGTCGCTAAAAAAGACCGTTTAATTCATATTCTCTTTGACTAGATGACTTATATTGGATTCTTTTGGAACTTGTATTTAGTCTCATAAGAAAACAACTTCTTTCATCTCTGAAGACATAAAATCATGTGAACTGTCATTTAGGATATTTGACCGTTTCCAAACAATTACAATAAAACTGGTGAGTCGACGGGGGAATTGTTAGTAAATTGATAATAATTATACATGTTCTCACAAAATAATTACGAGCTACACAAACAAGTACGTGCCAAATAACCATAATAACCAATGTATGTGTGATGAGGTGTTATGAGTTTGTGACGTCACCACGTCAGGAATTAAATTTTCAATTTTTATACTTACCAACGTCGGATCGCGGTGGACATTCGGGAGGTAGGTATATTGATTTTTAAACCTTTTTATTGATTTTTTTAAATTTAAATTCCACAGGTGGAATAGAAAATCTTTTGATATAGCTATTTAGTAATGTTTGGGGTTTTGAGTATTTTCAAATTGCAATTACATGTTCTTCGAACAGAGAATATATACAAACACGACAACGTGAAGCGAAATTACCGTGAATTGTGTAAGGATAAGTGCTTCCATTCGATAGAAAGTTGCATTGCCGACATCAATGAAACCATCGCTGATGTCGAAGAAACCACCCCTTCTTGATCCAACGGCAATTTCATAACTGATGTCAAGATGTGGATGCTCAAATCCGAACCAGCGAGCTGAGATGCTTGTGGTGTCCTCCTGAACATCAATATCTTTCGCCATCTAAATTTGTTTACCAGAAAGATCTACGACATTTAATTTTTTGAGAGCGTTTTTTTAATTAACTTCTGATTCGTTGCTGTTGTTGCAACTGGATAATGTAGAGCACTGCGGTCCTACGGTTGAGAAATTCATTGGCAGTCAGGTGTTGTGTCTTCAAAAATGTACTTTCCAAACTCGCCGTGGGACACTATGATTGCGACCTTAGGTAGAACGCTTGACTATTCATACCTGCTTCGTCCCACCAGGAGTATTATGGGAAACCTGTGAAGGCAAAGCCTGTTGAGCTTTAAAATTGGAATGGATCCAGAAATGAATTAATCCCTCTATCATGTGAAGCACTTTGTTCCGTTGATAATGCGTTATAGACATTTGTATGCATGCATTTATCGATAAAATATATTTATTGTACGATACTTGCCCCAAAGTCAGCCATCTCCTCTCCTGGAGGTGCAATATCGAAAACAACACCCAAGGATGGCAACTGAACGATGTGTCTATAAACAGATGACGTCCCAACGGTTACTAAACCGGCTCCATTCTGGGCTCTGACTGAAACGTAATATTCATGGTCACCATGCAGATGCCAGTCTAGCTTATCCAAGACGAATGCAGCACAAGATGTCATGTTTGCACAAGGCCCAATTCTGTATTTTTTATGTTGTTGAAAAGCCAGAGTTTCTGTGCCTCCTTGGGTGTGTCCTAAAGAAGAGAAATGTTGAGTAATATTTTACGGAAAAGGAATGATAGCCTTTATATTTTTTACTGAAACTGTTTTATATATTTAAATATTATTAACTTATTAACAGTAGTGGCGTAGAACATTTAATTTAACCCACTAACGGTTTAAAACCAGGATCTGAAAGCTGTTCAATGATCTTGTTTAAAACTGCTTTTATCGTACTGTACCTGTAGTAGCATAAGGAAATATACACAATGCGAACTATTTACTCTGCAATAAATACATTATTTTGACAAGAATAGGCTGTATAGCCTACCAAACTGTGTTAATTATGAATTTCATTTGATTGAAAATCTCCAGATTTGTTAGAGTTCCTAACAAACAGAAACTGACTCATACTAATCCTTGAGCCAGCCATTTGATTGGTACCAACTCAGTGGACTAATTTGTAACAAATTATCTAGTACACCCAGGGCTACAATTTGTAGGCCTACCCACACAATGCCAACTTGTTCATGACCGGACGAATGTATGATTACTTAAATGTAATACGCCGGCAACTAATGAAAATTAAATCAAACCATGTTAAAATGACCATGAAAAATGCTTTTCCTTGAGAATCCAGAATAAATCTCAACCCAAGGAAAGGCTAAATCAGCACCGTGCAGCTATGTATGACTATGAGTACCATCGTGTCAACATGGTCAAGATGCATCTGTTTGTAAAATTGTACAAGTACACTCTATCTGTGTCATGCATTTAACAACGTGATATATTGTTCTGTTTCACTTTTTCTATAATACAACTGACCTCCCGATTTCTTTACAACAGGTACTTCTTATAAAACTATACACGTGTGTATTCAAATGATAAACTTGGTTAAAAACGTCGAAAACAAGGCGATTACTCGGGCTGCAGCCGCACGATGTAAACATTGACACATGACTTGTATACGGCTGTTTCCTGTTGGTACTCAGCTGCGCATTATGTCCGTGTAATATCGAATGGAATTTTGTATGCTTACCTCAATATTTGTCTTCAAACAGCCATCGTATAGTCGTAATTTGAAAGAGGCCGAGCGTAATAATTTTACATTCAAAATCGTCGCAAAACTAATACTAAGCTACCATTTCAGAAAGTCTATCATATTTGTTCGTAACTTATAGATGTTTTACGATAATAAAAACCATATTAGAATTAGTCCCTCGATTTGGTACCGATATCTCAAATTTCAGCCCCTGGCTTATGGACTATACCGACTCCCTTTAATCTATTTTTTTTCTAACGCAGTACGATGGTCAATTGACTACCTAAAAATGAAGTTACCTACCAATGCCAACCTGGTATGAAAGGCTGGTATCTTCATCATCTATGAAGCCACTATCCCCCCATTCAGCAATCAAGTACTCCCCTTCCACATCGACAGAAACGCGGCCAACAAACATTGGCGGTGTAGTGTCAACGGTGATTGGCCCAACAAACTGCAACAGGGAGTACAGTCAAATTATTTTTACATCTCCTACCTGTAACGGTCTCATTCCTGATGCTTTCGGCATAAAGTGAAGTGCTTCTGGTGAAGGACTATGAAAAGACTGGTTAAATGAGAAAAAAAAGTTAACGAACTGAGTGCAAAGTGGAGCGAGGAATAGTATGAAGTTTGCATTTTCCCCTCACCTTGATAGTAGACAATTGAGCTTTATTAACTGCTTTCACAACAAGGTGGAACACTGACCCCTGGCTGATATGAGGATGGTACATCGCGAAGTGGTCATGACCTGAAGTTGATATATATTCCACAAGGTCAGGGGTAGGACTCGAAGGGACACTGCTGAGGCCGATCTTGTAGTCGAAGATAGAACTATCATGATCGTTGCCAGTCCAAGATATAGTGACCTTTAAATTGACAAGACGAACATGACAAATGGTTTCTGGATTAACGAAATTGCATCTCCGAAAAAATTATGTGTCACATGAGTAGTCGCAATTGTGGGAACACAATATTGCCGCCATCAATACTAATATGTTTAGCATTGTTAGGTTTTTGTTTTGTAATCAAAATAATAAGTGATTTAACACTTCCATAATAAATACACTCAACGACTTATTCCAAAAAGATCTTAAAAAGGTAACATTTTTAACAAAACAATTATAATGTGTGTTTAAGCGCCCTCTACACGTGACCTTTAGTACAGCAAATGATTTAAATATAGAGTTGTTATATAAGGAAAGGTTGTTCCTAGTTTAAAAAAAGATTGTAAAAATATACACAAATACTTTTGACCAAACACGGACGAAAATGGTAAAACTTCCGTTAGCGATGAGTGCAGTGCAATTAATGTGCCATTCTTCAGTTGGTTCTGAGGACAAAAGCCCGGTACTGATACCGAAGAACTAGCGGCAGCTCAACTGTAATCTAACCAATCTATATATTGTCGTATCATCAAGTAGTACGTGAAGTTTTGTTACTGGTTTGTTTTCTTGTTAACGCTTCCAATAATTATAAGCTTAGTAGCCTACTTGACAGTCCTCGACAAAATTCGTTTAAATTAATGCAAAAATGGCAAACAGTTGTTGAAATTTTCTAGTTAACTCTTTCAATCCCATGCCCATATACTTCGTACAATGTAGCCCTCCACGTTTTAGAAGATATTGTTAAAAGAAACCCCTATTATTTAAAAGAATTATCTCACAATTTTTATAAAATATCCCGGGCTACAAATTGGGTCAATTTTCCGTGATCTCCGTGACCCATGTGACATTTAAACTCACACACCCCAAAGTCCTAATTTGTCTTCGTCCTCATAAGCGCCATGAGCGCCTTTGTTTTAGGAGGATACCGGCGCTTTTTGAATGTTCTTTTTTATTATAAGTATAATTATCATTATCATATAATCATTATTATTATTATCGTAATGTTTCCAGTGGAGGCTGCCACCTTGAATGTTTGTTTACGTCCGGCAACTGAGTGTTAATTTATTTTGTCATCGTCAAACTATTCATCGTCAATAACTAACTTCCGAACGTTCGGACGGACATGTGCGCTATATGCAGGACCGATGGAGGCCTCGGACGTCAAGTAGACCCCTCATACAGTTTCTTGACCAAAATAAATGCAGATTTTTGAAAATCTGTAGCTCTTCAGTCATTTTTTCTGTTATGTTTATCTTAAAAAGATGAAATATTGGGAATTATACTTCGAAGTTATATAGAATTATAGTCAGCTGTGATGTGCAAATAAAGTACAAAGCCGTCACAAAATTGAAGGAATTATTGAAAAAAATACAGATTAAATTAACAATCTGAATTCCCACAGAGCTGCATTCCCATACCACCACCGCCGCCGCCACTACCACCACCAGCACCACCAGCACCCCCCCACCCACACCA
The DNA here is from genome assembly GCA_032356045.1 of Mediaster aequalis. Lineage (NCBI taxonomy): Eukaryota > Metazoa > Echinodermata > Asteroidea > Valvatida > Goniasteridae > Mediaster > Mediaster aequalis. The sequence goes on along the minus strand of JAULKO010082778.1, from coordinate 924 downwards.
CCACCAGCACCACCACCAGCACCACCACCAGCACCACCACCACCACCAGTACCACCAGTACCACCAGTACCACCAGTACCACCAGCACCACCACCAGCACCACTATCATCACCTCCACCACCACCATATTGCTCTTTGCTATTTTTATTGTTTTCGTTGTTTCGTTTCTATCACATATTTTTTAAAAACTAATCACAACACATGAAACTACTAGGCTTTCGTCAATGCCAATCTTTGCTTACATGTTTGTGTGCTGGAAGGAAGAATCTCTCATCAACTCCCGTGAACCAGTAGCAATTATAATCCCCTTCGAGTATCGCCAAAGAGTCGTTAGAGACTGTCAACTTCGCAGGATAACTTGACAAATCCTTAATCAATTTGGCTTTGGAACTAAAAGCAACAATAATCAAAATTAGTCTCCATTTTCATTCTTTTCTGTCATTTTTCATCAATATTTTCCTATTGTAAAGTTACTCGTGGTTTTCGTGCATGTCTTATTTGGCGCCAAATTTGGGACTATGTTGCAGGTAATCGATTTTAAGGCAAGAGTTGATTTTTTTTTACTGAGAAGTAGCCACATTATGCTCTTATATCTTAACAAATGGCAACATGAAAATCGACAGTTTAAAAAAAAATGACCATCTGGAAAAACTGCTTTACTTAAATAAAAAGCCTTGGCTTCTATTGACCAGTGTGAAGTTCCATAGTTGCGAGGACCACATTCCACTCCCAGGACGTTTTTGGGGCCTAAAACGTTTTGGGCATGGTAATATCCCCACGTCCCCCATCTCGGCTCTAATTTGACAGGGCACACTTTCCCCGGTAACTTGCAGTTTTGTTTGAAAGGAAGTTGTGAAGATGTAAATACGTGCTTTGATTATAGTGGAGAGGGCACCTCAGAAGCTTTGAGTGAACATCAACTTA